>JANSJP010000086.1:0-266245 GCA_024734325.1 Lactarius hatsudake | reverse complement strand
GGCCTGCAACGTCCAGGGTGAGTGGGAAAAAAAAAGAAAAAAACAAAAAGAACTTATCTTATATATTGGGTCGAAGGTTTTGCGTGCCGTGTTAGGGCGGCGTGGCGGGTTGGCAGTGGCGGCGTGTTGGCGGTGGCGGCATGTTGCGAGCCATGTCGGGGCGGCGTGTTGGGGCAGGGACGAATGGAGGCAGCTCGCGTGCACGAGGCGGCGGCAATGGCCTGCTACGTTCAGGTTGAGCGGGAAAAAAAAAGGAAAAAAAAAAAAAGAAAACATATCTTGCTGCACTGGGCTTTGTCCCAGTGCATCATCTGCCGTGTCTTGACCACGAGTGAGGATGGGAGAGGGGCTTGAAAGGGAGAGTCTGGGGAGACCGGACGAGGGGTGGAAGTGGGAGCACAGGCAGGAGTAAGGTGTGAGACAGACTCCTTCCCGTCGGCCCGCACCTAAGAGACACATGGCGCATCGACAAGGGAAGGAGTCTGGGTGTGAGAGAGAATATGATACGTCGTGTCGAGCGGAGGCTTAATCTGTGGCGTGGGAATGTGTGTCGTCGACTCGTTTCTGGGAAAGCTTTCTTCTCTTACCACCACGCCGTTATTCCACGCGGACCATCCCCACGGCTACGCAAGATGGAGGACGTGGCTGAGGACAAGCTGGTCTTTGGCCCAATGCACAAGATATGTTCTTATTTTTTCTTTTCTTTTTTTCGTTCCGCTCACCTTCAATGCTGCAGGCCATTGCCGTCCCCTCGTGCACGCGAGCCACCTGAGCCACCTCCACTTGTCCCCGCCCAACACGCCGCCCCAACATGGCTCACAATACCACGGCTACGCAAGATGGAGAACGTGGCTGAGGACGAGCTGGGCTTCAGCCCAAATGCATTAGATATGTGCTTTTTCTTTTTTTTTTCCCGCTCACCCTGAACGTTGCAGGCTATTGCCACCACCTCGAGCACACGAGTCATCTCCAACCACCCCGCCCCAGCACGCCGCCCTGACATGACTCGCGACACCCCCCCACCGCCGCCCCAACACGGCTCGCAATACCACGGCTACGCAAGATGGAGAACGTGGCCGAGGACGAGCTGGGCTTCGGCCCAAATGCATAAGATATGTGCTTTTTCTTTTTTTTTTCTTTTTTTTTCCCGCTCACCCTGAACGTTGCAGGATATTGCCGCCGCCTCGAGCATGCGAGTCATCTCCAATCGCCCCCCAGCACGCCGCCCCGACATGACTCGCGACACCACGCCACCGCCGCCCCAACACGGCACACAACACCCCGACCACCAACCCGCCACCACGCCACCCCAATACGGCACGCAACATCCCGCTACCGCCAACCCGCCATGCTGCCTCAACACGACACGCAATACCCCGCCGACCCGCCACGCCGCCTCAACGCGGCACGCAAGGCCCAGCTGCCACCGGCCCCCACGCCATCCTGACACGGCGCGCAACACCCCGCCACCCGCCACCGACCCCCACGCCACCCCGACATGGCGCGCAACACCCCCACCTGCCGACTCACCGCCACCCCGACCCACCCACACACGCCAAGACTCCGCCACGTTGCGCAAGACCCCGCTGACCCACCACGCCACCTCAACACGGCACGCAAGGCAGCCACTACCAACCCCATGACACGGTGTGCACGACCGCGCCACCCTTTGACTCACCACCACCCCGACGAGTACTCAATACTTACAATGTACATATTTTAGCATTTGTTTTTATATTGTAGTAATTGAAATATTATTTTTCATCTATCAAAAAGTGGGAACTGATTACAATTGGCAATGCCTAGCTGGGTCAGTACTTATGATGTACATATTTTAGCTTTTGTTTTTTGTATTGTAGTAATTGAAATATAAATGGTTTATCTTGTTGAAAACATGGGAACTGATTACAATTATTATATTGTTTTTTAAATGGTTATAATCATTATAATTGGCTTATTTTTTCTGCATATTATTTTATTTTAGCAATAAAAAAAGGTATTAAAAAATAGAGCAATGTTACTTGCCAACTTGTCCAACTTGCACCACTTTCTTGCTGGTGCACCAGCAGAAAGTTGGGAAAGTCCTGGCAGTAACACGTCATCTTGCTGATGCACCTGTCAGCTAACATCAAATGACGCAAGAATGGCTGATCGGATCGCTTAGAGTTGGCAGAGGACCCCCCGGCTTTTAAGATGGTCAACCTCCCCAAATATTTTTATATTTTTCCAAATTTTATTTCACAAGATAGAAAAACACCAGCTCCAAGCTGCAGCAACACTAGAGCCAACAAACTTGATGAGTCGATGAAGACATTAACCATCTCTTTCATGATTGCGGCACAGGCTTTGATGCAAGAGGTCAGATTCATCTAACTACTTGAGCTGTGCATTTGTGACCAATCACCAACCCATCCATGGTTGTGGGCCTTGTGTCATCATTGTCAGTGTTGATGGCGTTGGCATTGTCAATCTCATCTTGCTGCTGTCATCCTTGTGGCCATCGTTGTTGTGTCAATGTTGCCCTGTCGTCATCGGCAGTGGGACCTGCTTGCCTTGGGTGTATCATGAGGTGGTATCGTGGTGGATCTTGTGCATCAGGATGGCATGGCGTTGGGGTGAGGCTTTTGTGCAGTGGGGTGATGCCAGTGGTGAAGGTAAACTTGCATGTGGTGAAGGAAGTGTTGAGCGCAGAACTAACGAGCGAAGAGTGAAATAGCAAAAAGCTAGACAGACAAGTTACTTCAGAGGGAGAAGGAACTCTGTATATTACTGCTACACCTAGACAGACAAGTTCTATAGAGAGAACGTCTATGAGTAAAAGGTGGAAGAATAAGGTAGAGAAGGAACTTACACTTCAGAGGGAGAAGGAACTCTGAAGTGTGAAGGCGTAAACAGCAGTCCTTATATACAGGATGCTTAGATAATAATGGTCTGTGCGCACAGGTGATCCAAACACAATACACATGGTCTGTGCACCAGAGGGAGAAATGCCATTGGAGGGCAGAGAACAATAGCTGCCTAAAGCAGACAATACCGGTATCTTAACTATAGAGAACAATAAGAGCCATATATGGCTCTGTCAATAAAGATAAACAAAAGCGGTCCGTATGAGTCCGGCCATAGTCCAGGTCAGTCCATAAGGGACAGATACCGTATTTAGTATGTGGGCTGACACAATCAGATCCCACGAGACATGTGACTTGAATCAGTCGTGTCTCAACAGGAAGGAAGCCATGGGCTAGAGTGTGGCAGAGTGGTGGCAGCGATGACAAGGAGGCTTCGATGCGAGAGGTCAGACAGAGTGGCAAGAGCTGCCACCAGACAAGTCAGGGTCAGCCCATTGAAGGGCAACAACGTAACAAGGGCAAAGGTTAGTAAAAATGAAAATGAAAAATAGAGAAAATGGCCACACCTTTGCCAGAGACGAAGGGGTGTGGCCAAGCCAATTGTGCAAGAGGGGCTGGGTTGCTTAGTTGTCCAAGCTGAAACGGGATCAGGTGACAAGCCTTACAACCCCACATCCAAATCTGTGGGTGTTAACAAGGGAGTAGATGCAGCAGCTGAGTTCACAGACGAGTGATGCAAAGTCACGTTTTCGAAGACAACTTTAACGTGGCAGTGTTGGGGTGACAAATGTGGTAACATGGTCTATCTGGGGAAATTGATTTCTGTATTCGAATACAGCCATGCCCTCAGCTGAGTTGAAGTGTACAGTAGAAGTGGATCACTCTGAATATGCACGTTCAAGGTGTTGGGTGGCAACAAGTGGCTGAGCCTGGCTGGAGACGGCCCCAAAAATGGAAGCCTGGGCCACAGGCTGTGCAAGTGGCCTTACAAATTTGAAGCCTGAGCCTTAGGCCCTTCTGGGCTGCTCCTTGGCACAGCCCAGTCTGGCCTTTAAAGTGCCGGCTTAGGCTGGCTTCCAGCTTATGGGCTGGGCCGAGAAAGCACTAGTGGGGAATCATCGACGGACAAGAGGAAGAACCAATCAGATCACCAACACCCAAGACACCCGCACCTTCCCCCTCACTTGCAAGCAATCCAGAGGAAATTCACATCCTCAAGGATGAACAAGAAGAAATCGCACTAGAGACATAGCTAAGTCTATCCCAACTAGGCCATCAGGAAAACCCATGTTTTACTTATTCATACTTTCTGTTCTTTTATCACTTTCAGCAAGGAAATAAAGGACCCTTTCAGAAAAGCACCAACTACTTGCAAAAAGAAATCCCCTCTTCTTTTTCTGTACTTATTATACTTTTTAGGCATATTTCTGGGGAAAGTTTTGGATTTTGGTCTGATTTTTTGATTTTTTGGTCCAATTTATTACCATATATGGTAATTTTCGGACCAAAAATTAAAGTTTGGTCCGATATTTCCATTTTTGGTCATTTTATTTTGTCCATTTTGGTCATTTGGTACTCTACTTATCCTGTACTTTTTTTAGCAGTTCAGCAAGTAAAAAAAAAAAAAGAGGGATTTCTTTTTCTTACTTTTTCTGCTTGTTTTCTGAAAAGAACAGAAAAGTACAAAAAAGTGTGAATAAGTAAAACACGGGTTTTCCTGATGGCCTATGACCTCTACTGTCACGATTCCACCTTCACCGGCACGTGACTCACCACGTGATGTGTCCCCGACCGCCAATATCCCCATTGTGGAATCCGCATGCATGCCTACAGACCCTTGGTGGGACTGGCAACACGAGGCTTGGCCCTACGACGATGCAAGAATCGACGCTGCAGTAGTGCAGCTAGAAGACTATGTGTATCGAGACATGCGGTGAGCGATCGATCTCCCTCCCCGCATGAGAACCGCTACCAGGAGCCTTGGGAATAGGTCCTGAAGGATTGGCTGTCACGTGACCCTGGCATGTGACCTGCCTAGAATCGTCCAGAAGAGGCCAGATGAGCTTGTGCCTGGACTTATCTTGTGATGAGCTTGTGATTATGCGAATCGAGACTGGTATGACATCACATTCCCATGGACTTACATGTGGGGCGCCTCTAGGCCCTTATCTTTGTTATCGGTGACTTGTGTTCCGGACACGCGACCCTTTTCTCTGACTCATGCCATGCGCGTTATCGCCATTGGCTACTTGTATTAGGGTTCGCAGCTGTGTATTAGGATTCGGCAGTTCAGGCTGAGCTTGAAAGCTCCCCTGGAGTAGTATAAGTAGAGTCGGCTACGCGTCTTAGAACGGGAGCTTTGATATCTTGTGTAATACCTTCCCCCCTCGGAGTCTGGCCAAGGGATTGTTATACAGCTTGATCCCCTCTCTGCTCTACTGTGTGACCTTGGAGACCTGTCCCTCCACAGTACTCTCCCTTTCTGCCCCTGCGTACATGTACAAGACGTAGCGGGTTCAGCGTATTCCACTATAAGTTGTGCCGCAGACCGACTTTGTCTTCCACCATTTCTCCCCTCTACCACTTCATTGTCGTCTTCACCCTTGTGGGTCGTGCCCTGCGGATCGCCCTGGCCGTTGCCTACGGGATCCTGAAGACCTTCAACGCGCTCAAGGCTCAGCAAACAGACAAGTAACCCAAGTCGGGTCGACATGTCCGGAAGGAACGTAACATCTACCACCACCCAAGTAAGGACAATGATCACAGAAGAACAACAACCACTACTAGGTGACATGGGACCACTGAGAGGAGACCCAGACAACCATGGAAGGAGGAGGAGGGGAGAGACGGTGATGCCAACGAAAGCAACCCCCTCCCTATCAACGCAAACCTTTCTTGAGGAACAGACCGATTCATCGGAAAAGAACCCCCCACTATTCCATGGAGAACATGACAAAGCCGCTGCATTCCTCTCACAATGGAACTGCTTTGTGGGAGTCAACACCCTCAATAGAAATATGCAACATCCCTACACTAAAGCAATGATGTTCCTCACCTATATCCAAGGGGACCTTGTCGATGAATGGGCCACCAAAACTCAGCACTGGCTTGATCAACAAACAGATCAAAACAACCCATGGCTATGGAACAGAGTCAAACTTGCCTTCAAATGGCAGTTCTGTGACAACATGGAGCAAGAAGTTGCCAGACTAGAGCTGGACAAAGGATTCAAGATGACGGGAATGGACATTGACAGCTATGTCACCAAATTTGAAAAGCTTGTCCACCTTGCTGGCTATCGTCTAGATGAACCTCTGGTACTCAACAAATTTACCAGGGGGCTACCCATGGACTTGTACTGCAATGTGTACCAGTTCCACAACCCAAAAACCTACCACCAGTGGAAAGCCGCAGTTATCAAACAGCAAAAGTGCTACCTCCACATGAAAGCATGTGTCGACAGATTCGGAAGACAGCCAACCTGTTATGATCTCTAACCATTATGCTTTCTCTTGTGGTTTCCTTATTTCACCCTGCGTGTCCATTGTACTTTTACGATATGATCCGATGCTTCGCGCTTCCTGGCTTCTATCTTGCACCTTGCACCTCGGCGATAGGATGGCCAG
The DNA here is from genome assembly GCA_024734325.1 of Lactarius hatsudake. Classification (NCBI taxonomy): domain Eukaryota; kingdom Fungi; phylum Basidiomycota; class Agaricomycetes; order Russulales; family Russulaceae; genus Lactarius; species Lactarius hatsudake. Next base: position 259,773 of record JANSJP010000086.1, on the reverse strand, counting down.
TTTTACGCTTTGTTTCACCCGCTGACCATTTCTGAGTCATGCATCGTCCCATGGGATTCACTTGTACTATATCCGATCCTTCCCCTTGTTTACACTTTAGGACTATTGACTCAGGATCGCGCCATGTGTTTGTGTATCACAAACACCCTGTATTAGTATATAAGTCACGTCCTACCTAGCTTGTACGGTAGACTTGACTTCTTGTGTAATACCACAATTGTCTTTGCCTCACAAATGACCCTCAGTAAAAAGGAAGTCACTGAAAAGTCAGCTAAAAGTCAGCTAAAAGTCATTGACTTTCACTTGACCGACGTCCTATTTTTTCGACTTTGAAAGTCACCCAAAAGTCACTCAAAAGTCAGCTAAAAGTCATTGTTGACTGACATCCTATTTTAGTGACTTTCAAAGTCACTTAAAAGTCACTCAAAAGTCACTCAAAGTCACTTAAAAGTCAGCTAAAAGTCATTGACTTTCATTTGACTGACGTCCTATTTTATTGACTTTGAAAGTCAGGCAAAAGTCACAAAAAGTCAATGAGACGCAATGTAAGCCATTGACTTTGTTGTTGACTGAGGTCCTATTTTTGACTTTGAATTGACTACAGAAGTCAATGCCAGTCATCAAAAAGTCAATGAAAAGTTAATTGACTTTTCATTGACTTCCAACTGACTATAGAAGTCAAGAATAGTCAGGTCACAGTCACACCAGATTTGTCACAATAATATTAATATTTAATATTAGCATTTATTAATACAATTATTAATACAGGGGGGCTAGTACTTGTGTGGGTGTAGCCACTGAGCTCAGGTGCAGCTGTGTGGTGGGGCGGCACGGCTGGGGCGGTGGCGCGGTTGGGGTTGCATGGTTGGGTGGGCGGTCGGGTGGCGCGCGGGTCGGGGTAATGCGGTCGAGGTGGCGGCGGTTGAGGCGAGACGGACGCGTTGGTGGCGAGGTGGGAAGGCGGTGCGTGGCGACGAGTTAGTTCGGTGGTGGTCTGCGATGAAATAAAGAAAATAAAGAAAAATAAAAAAAGAGGAAAATATCTTAAGCTCAGTCCGGTGACGGCTGGGGCAACGATGATGGGCTTGGCGGCTTGCGGGTGGCCTGCGTCGAGGTGGGACAGGTGGGTGAGAGGTGCCAGCGTCAATGGTGGGGGCGTGTCGAGATGGTGCATTGTTGAGAGGGCGGCGCTGATGGCGACGTCGTAGCGAGGTCGAGGTGGTGGTGGTAGCCGGGTTGGTACAGACGGGAGATGTCGCGGCGATGTCGAGGTGGCGGGGTCGACGGGGCGTATGGGGTGGTGCAGGTGCTAAGGTTGCGGCGAAGTCGTTATGCCCGTGGGAGCGGGAGATCCTGCCCAATCAATCGAAAACGAGTAAGACAAAGCAAGTGTGAAAAACAAAGAAAACTTACCTCAAGCCCAGTGCGACGGGGTTGGGACAGCGGTGATGGCTGGCGGCTCGCGGGCTGACCAGCGTCGAGGTGGGACTGGTGGGGGATGCCGGCGTCGACATGGCGGTGGGAGCCTTTTTGCCGGTGTAGTGGGGTCGGCGCTGGTGGCAGCGTCATAGTGGTGTCGACGTGGCGGTGGTGGCTTGACGGGGTCGAGATGGTAGTGGTAGCCGGGTCGGTGCGGTCGGGGGCGGCCATATCGAGGTCGCAGCGAAGTCGTTACGCTCACTGGAGCGGGAGGTCCTGCCCAGTCGGAATGAGTAAGAAAAAGTGAAAAAAACAAAAAGAAAAACTCAACTTAAGGGTCGCGTGACGGCGACAGCGGGATGGCACGCGTGAGCGGTAGGTTGAGGGGTGGCAACGGCAGTGAGACGGGTCTACTCGCATGTCGCGAGGTGTGAAGGGGAGGAGGTGAAGGGAGAGGAGGCCTTTGCGAAGAGGCTGCCCCTATCCTGCGGCCTGCACCAGTTAGAGACGAACGGGAAAAAAAAAATAAGAAAAACGTAGCTCGTATGTTTGCGTCTTCGAAATTTGCATGAAGGGGAAGGGACAGGGTGGAGGAATGAGGGTGGAAGAATGGAAAGGAGGGTCGGAGGAAAGGGTGGAGGAAAAGGGAAAGGAGGGAAGGAAAGTGGGGTATTGTTTCGAACATCGAACATCTGAACACGCGCGGCCAAGTGGCGCCTTTCCCCGCCACAAATTAAATTTCCCCGCCTGGAGTTGCCCAGATAAACATTTTCTGTCTAAGTCGTGCAAGACCTGCTTATGTTTTTCTATCTTTTAAAAATAAATCGGAAAATTATCAAAATTTGCAGGGGTATATCATCTCAAAAGCCAAGAGTCATCTGCCAACTTTAAGCATTTTAAACCAGCTGTTCCTAATTTATTTGACCAGCTCTGAAATCCTTCAGCTTGAGGGTTTCAGCTTGGTCAAATAAATCAGGAACTACTGATTGGATTGCTTAGAGTTGGCAGAGTACCCCTGAGCTCTGAGAAGATCTACCTCTGCAAATATTTTCATAACTTTCTGAATTTATTTCAAAAGATAGAAAATGCCAGTGCTGGTGTAAGTGTAACCAAGGGGTGTGTGGGATTTTTAGCACCCATATGGACCTGGGGAGGAGGGTGGGTCCAAAGGGGCCTTAGCAGACTTTTGTGGACCAGCACTAATAGGGCACTAAGGCAGCATCAGCCTTCTTGGGACATGCTTTCCTGCACCACTCTTGTTACGATCACCTGGATCATTCATGAGACATACAGGGGGTCATTACAGTCCAAGGGACTTTCCCGCAAGTGTTGACTTGGGGAGACAGGTTGCCATGCCTGGGTCACTTAGCTAAGTGAAAAAGTGTTGAGCTTCAAGGAGACAAGAGGGCTTATATCCTTCAAAGACCAAGCCATCATCATCAAGGTCTTTGTCTTCATCATTTGGTCTAGGTTGTCCATCTCCACAGCCATCATACAGTCAAATAGTCCCAGAAATTCTGCTCTAAGCTAACGTGTCATGAGTATTCCATGGTGATAATACCAGCAAAGGGCACATACATGGTGATACACTGCAAGGATGCCCTGTGCTTTGCCTCTCCAATGTACCCAGCAGCAAGCTTTTGGTGTGATCAAGCAAGTTGATCATGTCTTTCAAGTGCTGTGGGGGTTTAGAGAATGTGGTTGAGTGCATGACAAGCACATGCACTGAAATTGATGACATCGAAACTTTGCACTTCCATCTTCTGCCACGCTCACAAACAGCACCCCATCTGTGCTTGCAGAAATGTCAAGTATGGGCAACATGTGCACATGACAGTGCTTGATGGACTTTATGCCTGTTCCCTATTTTTTCCACAGCTTCAAATGACCATCAACAGACATTGTGGGTGATGAAGTCCATGCTGTCGCATTGGTTTTTTGGTGGTGTGAGCCTATGTTTGTGTGGTGTAGAATGGGATGCACCATGTAAAACCGCAAAGTTGATCATGCTGCAATCATGATAGATGACCCTCTTGTGGTTTCTATCTGTGCTCGGAAGATGGTCCAGAATGATTCATTCTATGGGGAGGACTATACAAAAGGTGAAAACCATACTCAGGAATGTTTGATGAGCAATGCATCTCCATGCACCTTTTCATGTGCTTGCATTGACTGTGGGCACCTTCTGGCATGGGCATGGGCCCAATGTCATCATTCCTCTCTTCATCTTCCTGTGCAGAAATAAAATGCTGTGGAGTGTAGTGCAGGGTGGTGGATGTGAGGCAGTGGGTGAATAACAACTTGGTACTGTACTGTAAGTTATGGAAGGTTTGGTTTATTGATTACTGTATCAGAATGAGAAAAACAATTCCCACAATCAGCCCATCAACGTGCATCAACATCAACAATCAACATATCAACCATGACTTAGTTTTTTTTTTTCAGAGTCACTCTATGCAAACTGAGTTGGCATTGTTGCCCTTGTCATCGCCTCACTGTCATGGAGCATGTGGAGATCTCCACCACAAAGAGGGACCATGAAACCCCCCCCACCACCCTTTCTTCCTTCTTCCTTCACCAACTCCCTGTCCTCACCTCATAGTGCTTCCTGTTGTATCTGGCCTCACTTGTGGGTATTTACAGGCCACCTGCTGCATCCGCCTACATAGTACCTTGCCCACCATATCTGCCACTCCTGCATTGCGTGCATGGTGCAACCTCTGCTGTACCCACTTGACCCACAGTTTTTTAGATAAGTTTTTATTTTTTATTCATCTCATCTTGAACTGATGCAGGACAACAGCTACCACAATGCTGCTGCCATCCCCTCCCCTTGCACGCATGCCAGTGCAAGCCATCACCATTTGCCAGCCACCAACCCCATTGACCCCATTACCTATGCAACAACCCACCTATCTGGCAACCCCATCTTACCCAACTGCCACTGCCCACTGCCACACCTAGTCATTGTGGCAGTTGCCCCAGTCACCACCATCTTGACACCATGATACCAGCAGCCATGCCAATGCAACCATGACTGCAACTCGGATGACCATGACAAAGTGATGATGATGCAACCATGACTGCGACCATGACAATTTCAAGGCAACAACTGTGAACCTGAGGATGAGACAACTGTGACAACAAAGTGCGCAACAAGGACGACTGCAGCCACAATCACCATGGTGATGATGATGACTGTGTGGCAGCAGCAATGGAGGTAACAATGATGAGTCAATGATGGTGTAGATTTGTTGATATAGTACAGATTGTCATGCACAGGACTGCAATCTAATATATCACTCTTTATTTAATGTATTGTAAAACCTGAGCTTGAGAAAAGAGGAAGAGTGTCAACGACTCAAAGGGGAAGGGGAAGGGGACCTGAGTAATGAACAAACAGAACCTTGCACTCACCTGTTTGTCACACAGAAAAGAAACAGGAACCTAAGCATTTGTTCTTCCAGACTTCTGTACTAGTAGTGCAACTACTAGATGTGTGGATGGCATTTGAACATGTTCAGGACATCCTAGTTTCTCCTGAATGAGGAACTGGACCAGAGGCAGTGGTGTCAAACTGGAACTGGAACCAGATGTTGCTGTTCAGTTTGGGTGTTTGCATTTGGACTGAAGTTCTGGACCAGACTTTGGCAACACTAATCCTTTATACATGTAAGAGGAGGGGGATAAATGTGGAGGACAGAAAGCAACCAATGCAGAGTATGACTAGTGGAGGGGAATGCAGCCCTGTTAACACATTGACAAGTCTGGTTGGGTGACAATCTACAAGGAGAAAAAGTCAAGGTGCTTATGTCTTCTCACATTCTCCACTCTTCTTGTACCACAAATGTGCTCCTACATTGGCAATGGCATGAACATCCTTGATTTCTTGTTGTCATGAAGAGTGGTCAGGAAAAAAAGGCAGCTGGAGGCTCTCCGGAGCATAGTGCAGAACCCCATCCTTTAAATGGTGGTCCTCCAGATGAATGTGGAGCATCAGAAGCAGCTGATGCAGAGTATCACTGGTGGAGGTGATACTGGCCCTGTTAATATATTAATGGGTCTGGTGTGTATGACTCTCATTTCTAGGGTAATTACTTAACTACAGAGTTGTAACTAGTGTGCCTAGTTTGGACAGAAGGGAGTACTAGAGGTTCAGAGAACTACAGAAGGACTGCTACATGTTCAGGAAGGAGGAGGAGAAAGGGAAGGGAAGTACTGAAGCAGGGGAAGAAGAAAGTCCAATGTGAGGATGCTACATGATCATAGCACTTGTTATTGTGATTCCATTCTTCTGCTCCTTGCACTTGTGTGTGTTCTAGACTGGTGTTCGCTTTCTGTGCTCTGAAATCAAATAAGGTGTACACTAGTGGCTGACCTGTCAAGAGGACCTCGAAAGATGATTTAGCAATATCATCTTCCCATCCACATTCATACCCACATGCAGATGCCCCTTCCCCATCTACTGCATACATATACACATATTCCCCTTCCTGACCCCCCCCCCCCCCCACAGCACCCACACCCAAGCACACATTTCCCCTTCCTATGACCACACACTCATGCACACATTCTCATCCCAACTCTCCCATAGCCATACACCCATCCCCCTTCCCCATCCTCTTAACAACCACACCCATGTGCAGTCCGATTCACAATCTCACCCACCCACTTTCATCCCCATCCCACCCACATCCATGCTACATTCCCCACACACTCACACCCATGCACACGTTCCTATCCCCATCTCCATCCCATCAGGCCCATCCCACTCACACCAACACCAAGCACCAACATTCCCCACCCTCACCCCCATCTCCATCCTACCCACCCATCCCCATGTTCCCTATCCTCATCCTACCCACACTAAACACCAAGCACCAACATTCCCCACCCCCACCCCCATGTTCCCCATCCCCATCCCACCATTCCCCATTCCACCTATACCATATCCCCATCCTGCCCACACCCACACCCATATTCCCCATCCCCCATCCCCCCCACACCCACCCCCATGTTCTCCACCCCCATTCCACCTATGCCACCCCATGTTCCCCATCCCCATCCCACCTATGCCCACCTCCATATTCCCCATCCCCATCCCCATCCCCATCCCCATCCCCCCCACACCCCGCCCCCATGTTCCCCATCCCCATCCCACCTATGCCCACCCCCATGTTCCCCATCCCCATCCCCCCCACACCCGCCCCCATGTTCCCCATCCTCATCCCACCTATGCCCACCCCCATGTTCCCCATCCCCATCCCACCCATGCCACACCCCCATGTTCCCCATCCCATCCCCCATCCCCCCCACAACCCACCCCCATATCCCCATCCCCATCCCCCCCACCCCACCCCCATATTCCCCATCCCCATCCCCCCACACCCACCCCCATATTCCCCATCCCCATCCCCCCCACACCCACCCCCATATTCCCCATCCCCATCCCCCCCACACCCACCCCCATATTCCCCATCCCCATCCCCCCCACACCCACCCACTATACCTATCCCCATCCTGCCCACACCCACACCCATATTCCCCATCCCCATCCCCATCCCCATCCCCCACACCCACCCCCATGTTCTCCATCCCCATCCCACCTATGCCCACCCCCATGTTCCCCATCCCCATCCCACCTATGCCCACCCCCATTATTCCCCATCCCCCCCACACCCACCCCCATGTCCCCATGCCCATCCCCCATGCCCACCCCCATATTCCCCATCCCCCCCACACACCACCCCCATGTTCCCCATCCCCATCCCACCCATGCCCACCCCCATGTTCCCCATCCCCACCCCCATGTTCCCCATCCCCATCCCCCCCACCCCCACCCCCACCCCCATATTCCCCATCCCCATCCCACCAACACCCACCCCCATGTTCCTCACCCCCATGTTCCCCATCCCCATCCCCCCCACACCCACACCCATGTTCCCAATTTCAATCTGACCCCATCCAACCCACACCCACCCTGATGCCCCTGTTTTTCCATCATTTAATCCCTAAGTTTAGTTGATCTGGCATTGACTTTGACTGACTAAGTCATGCCCTCAGATGATATCCTGGTCAAAGTTTTTTTTGTGATTTTTTCTCCAAGTTTGAATTGACCTTTGGTTGACTTGAGCTTGACTTTGCCTGACTTAGTGCAAAAATATTGACTAACAGTTGACTATGGATTGACCGACGTCCTATTTTTTCGACTTTTGCTTGACTTCCTTTTTTACTGAGAGTGATCGGGGTTGTTGCAGTTGTAACAGATTACTTCCCTCATGTCGCGGCGCTGTCCCCCCCCTCTTGCTTGCCCTGGTCCTCCTCTTGGTGGGAATGGAGGTCGTTGGTAATTTCCTCTGTTAGGGTCCCTGACTTCCGCGACTCGGGCGCGGGTACAGTCCGCCGAGGTGTCCATTGCGTTTGGGTCATAGCGCGGTGGTGGGAATCGCGGCGGTGCCCATTGTGGGGCGTAGCCTCGCGGTTGGTTTGGTCGAGTTTGCGGCGCGCTTCGTGGGGTGGTAGTGTTGAGGCCTAGCCTTGCGCGCAGGTGGATGTACTGCTTTTGGCGGCGTAGGGCGGCGTCCTTTCCATTCATTGAAGGTTTGGGGGTCGTCGAGTTCGTAGATTTTTGTAAACAGGGCTCTCGGAAGGCCCGCCGTAAATCGATCCAGTGTTTGGCGGTCATTGAGCCGATAGTCAGCCTTCCGTGCCAGTTGTTCGAAATTGGTGACGTACGAATCGATGTCATCTCCAATCATTTTGAATCCTTTGGCCAGTGCAGCCTGCGCTTGCTCTTGTTCCAGTACGTTGGATGTTGCGTTAGGCCCCGTCCTAACGTGCTCGACTTGAGCGTTGGTACAGTGGCGAGACTTAGCGAGGAACGACTTAGCGAAAATAGATACACGTCCGTAGTAGGAACGCGATCATCCACAGCACTGGGGCTAGTTCCACCAGGCGTATACGTTCTCGTGCGACCTGCCAGACAAAGGCCAGGCGCACTAAGAGGCCTACGGAGAGAGAGAGGGACGCGACTAAGAGGAGCCAAAGAATAGTGGCTGATGATTCAAGAAGACCAAGCTGAGGAGCTCGGTCTTCGTACGGTCCAGTAGATATACAGTTGACGAGGAGCTTTGAAGCTCCTCCTAAATGTAAAGTACCCTATAGCGATAGTAGCTCGAACCCTACTACAACTATCCTAGGTGTGAGTCAATGTCCGATACATGTGATAGTCCCAAACCGCTGACTGATACGACTGTCCCTGACTAATACTAGGGTAGTCAGAACCCCACGAGTCCGCAATCCGTACCGTAAAGTCCGATCGCAACATCACCCCTCTCTCAGGTGCGATGCCCCGACGCTCCGAAGCCCTCCTCTTCGTACAAGATCCTAGTGCGCGTTGCCTGCGCCGCCCCTCGTCGTCCTCTGCGTGTCTTCTTCTTCGTCAACTCGTAGTCCACCATGGTCCGGGCCTCGTCCTCGATGCGCTCCAGCGCGTTGGCCATCTCCAGCCTGCGCCTGCTCGCCGACACCTTACCCTGGATCTCTCCCACCGCGGCGATGAGGTCGTCGATCCGCTGGTTGAGGCGTTGCAGCTCTCGGTCGGAGGCGCGTAACGGGTGACCTCGCCCGAGAGCGAGATGTCGTGGAGGGAGGAGAGGCAGCGGTCTACGCGCGCCCGGTCCTCGAACCCTTTGGTGAACAGGACCATGTCCTCGTTCTGGTAGATGGGCTTGCCGCCGTAGTTGTAACGGGGGGCGGCATAGAGGGGGCGGGCGTAGACCTTGTCGGACTCGTCGATGATGCCGACCACCATGGGGTCCGGGCCCATGATGACCTGGTTGTCACGGTACGCGCGAAGTGGACTCTTACTTACGGATATGACCTCGTTAGTAAGTAGTAATGTGTCATGGACAGTCGTATCAGTCAGCGGACAGTAGTACAATCACATGCCGATGTGGCATGAGTCATTCCTAGGATAGCTATAGTAGGGTTCGAGCTACTTACGCTATTAGTCATATCGTTTCGGGAGGAGCTTTAAAGCGTCCTCGTACATGTATAAATAGTGGCTCGATAAGACCAAGATACGCCATCTTGGTCTTCTTCAATCACCACTCTCTTCTCGTCTGCTCCACGTGTACTTCACTCGCCCCTTCGTGCGAGTCGGCTTTATCGATCATCGGATTACCTAGTGGCACGACTTGCCCTAGTGTACAGGAATAGATCACGTGGCTCGCAGAAGCGCCGTGTATCTCGCGATTACAGGTCACGTGACCTCGAAGTCATATTTCGCTAAGTCGTGAACGCCCTTTCGCAGTCCAAGTCGGACTAACGCCGGTGGTGGCGTAACATTAAGACCAAGATCCCTTCATCGTGGCGTTCACCACTCGAGACCAGTGGAGAAACTTCCAAACTTACTCCCTTGAACGCAGGGGAGACCGCAACGTACCAGAACAATTTCTAGGAGCGGCCAGGTGGAGAGAGTACCGAGGAGAGACAGGCTACTTCGTAGACTTCGCGTCGGGACCAACCCGATACCGCCCCGTTGAGTTCAACTTTGATAACTTGTGCTGGGTTGAAATTACGTGGAACCCCATAGACAACCGATACGACGCAGTACGACCCGCGGGAAGAAATTACAACTGCGACATCGACGCCAGGAACCTACCCACCAGAGAACAGTGGGGACGCATCGACGGACAACCAGAAGAGGAACCCAGCACCTCAGAACCCAGGACCCCCGCACCATCTGAAACCAGCGGGGAAGACGAAGAAACCAACGCAGACGACGAATCCGAAGTCAGAGAAATCATACAAACAGCTGAGTCCCTCCGCATAAACGAACCCGAAGATATCGAGGTTCACGCACCCGCAGACATGGCCACAGCAACAATCACCAGAGAAGAACTCGCAGTCGAAGAAGCACGAAGGATCGCAGAAGAAGCCGAAGCCCACTTACGACCAATCAACCCAGCCACAGGACACCGTATGACCGCCGACGATGCGGCAATCTTCAGAGCGGTAGGACCAGACATGCCGGATCCACCGCCAGGCGCAGGAGGCCCCCCACCACCAAGGCGACCAGGAGGAAGCTTCGGTCAAGGCCCACCGGGAGGCGGGGGAGGAGGAAGACCGCCCCAATTCGGAGGTGGAGGCGGCGGACACCCTTTTGGAGGAGGACCACCACCGCCTCCGGCAGCAGGGCCACCGCCGGGAGCCCCTCACGGGACGGACAAGCTAGTAGGAGAACCCCCCAACATATTCGATGGAAACAGAGATGAGTACGAGTCATTTCTCACTCAATGGCACATCTACTGGGGACAAAACGCAGAGGCGCCAATCATGACCAACGTCTACCGGCGATGCCTACTGTTCCTAGGCTTCATTAAAGGACCACGAGTATCCAACTGGACGCTCGGATTTCTTCAGTGGCTTAACAACGAGCTACACCATGGACGAAACCGATACGACCCCCTTCCTATGGGACACCTTGACGGCCGGATTCTCGGACCGCTTCTCGAATGTGCTCGAACAAGAACAAGCACAGGCCACACTGGCCAAAGGATTCAAAATGATCGGAGACGATATTGATTCGTACGTCACGAACTTCGAACAGCTCGCGCGGAAAGCTGATTATCGCCTCAACGACCGCCAAACACTCGACCGCTTCACGGCGGGCCTACCCAAAGCACTGTTCACAAAAATATACGAACTAGACGACCCCCAAACCTTCAACGAATGGAAGGACGCCGCGCTGCGACGACAAAAGCAATACATCCATTTGCGTGCGCGATTAGGGCTCAATACAGCACCCCGCGGTCCACCACCACCTCGCCCTCAGCAACAGCGGGGATACGCCCCGCAATGGGCCCCACCGCGATTCCAACCATCGCATTACGACCCAAACGCCATGGACACTTCGGCGGACCGAACCCGCGCTCGAGTCGCAGAGGTCGGAGACCCCAACAGAGGAAACTACCAACGACCGCCGTTCCCACCCAGAGGAAGCCCAGGACAAGCTAGAGGAGGCGGGCAACGCCGCGATATGAGGGAAGTCATTTGTTACAACTGTAACAATCCCGGCCACTTCTCACGAGATTGCACGCGACCCAGGAAACCAAGGCAGCCGTATCAGCCACGCGCAAGCACTAGCAGGAGTGCGGATACCGACTACTACAGTCAGGAACCGACGACCGCGCGACGCGCTGAAGCAACCCCCGAAGAACAAGCAAAGGGATGGATGGATACCATCAGGGGGGCTAGTGACGAGGTCAAGGACCTCATATTCAAAGACCTATGGACCCAAGAGGGTTTTCAGGACGCCTAAACCCATCGGCCTGGGTGAGGGCAGTTAATTGTAACTCTGTAATCATGACTCGCTACCGTTCGCTCCGAATTCCAGTCTCGATTCGCACCAGTTACTCCATGGCCGACATAAAAGGACTCGTTGACTCGGGTGCCACCGATAACTTCATAAGACCCGCGTTCGCGAAACGCATGGGCCTTGGGTTACAAGCTCTGGAGCGACCCAAGAAAATATGGAACATAGACAACACCGAGAATAAAGCTGGGTCCATCACTCACTTCGTCGATCTCGACGTCCAAACCAAAGGGATTAATAAAGTCATGAGATTCCTAGTCACGGACATTGGAAACGAAGAACTAGTCCTTGGGTACCCCTGGCTCGCAACCTACGAACCCACCGTCAGCTGGGCACATGCCACCATCCACGAAAACGCGCTTCCAGTAGTATTACGATCCATCAATCCAACCGAACCACAAACCACCATCGCCGGTGCTATCACCCAAGACGAAGCGGAGAACATCGTACAGGAATTGGAAGAGGAATACCAGATACGTACCACCGCCACCGAGTTAGCGATTGCCGCTAACCAAAACACTATCGCGGCCGTCCTCCCCGAACCATACCAACGATTCGCGAAAATATTCAACGAGGAAGCATCCCATCGGTTTCCCCCATCACGACCGTGGGATCACGCAATCGACTTCAAACCAGGAACCCCGGCAAGTATCGACTGCAAGGTCTACCCCATGTCACAGGACGAAGACAAGCAACTGCGCAAGTGGCTGGATGAACAGCTCAAAATGGGGTATATACGACCTTCAAAATCACCCTATGCCTCGTCCTTCTTCTTCATCAAAAAGAAGGATGGCAAACTACGTCCGGTTCAAGATTATCGGAAGATCAACGCCTGCACAGTACGTAACCAATACCCGCTACCGCTCATGTCAGAGCTCATCAATGACCTGGGGAATGGACGCATCTACACTAAACTCGACGTGCGGTGGGGGTATAACAATATACGAGTCAAAGAAGGCGACGAGCCCAAAGCCGCCTTTAAAACGAAATACGGACTTTACGAACCGCTCGTCATGTACTTCGGACTCACCAACTCCCCCGCCACCTTCCAGAACATGATGAACGACATCTTTGGCGATATCATCCCCTACTACGAAGCACGCGGAACGATCATACGGGTCTACATGGATGACATCGGCATCGCCACGAGCGAAGACGCTGGCTTACAGGCTCACATCGACGCCGTTAGCGCAGTCCTGCAAATTGCACTCGACCACGACCTCTACTTCAAGCTGGAGAAGTGCCTATTTCACCAACCGCGAATGGATTACCTGGGGGTAATCCTTGAAAAGGGGGTAACTCGCATGGACCCCGTCAAAATTGCAGGCATACGCGACTGGCCCACCCCCACGAAGGTACGCGACGTACGCTCCTTCCTAGGCTTCTGCAATTTTTACCGACTCTTCATTCGCGGTTTCGCCACATACGCCCGAGCACTCAACAAACTTACGCGTAAAGACGCAGACTGGACCTGGGGTAAGGACGAAGAAACGGCCTTTCAAACCCTCAAGCAACTCGTCACCAGCGAACCCGTACTCGCACACCCTACCTTAACAGACCAGTTCGAACTCGAAGTAGACGCGTCGGGATACGCGGTAGGCGCAGTACTACTGCAAAAGAAGAAAGACGGAAAACGACACCCCATCGGCTATTTCTCCGCCACCCTAAACGAAGCAGAGCGCAACTATGACATCTACGATTTAGAACTCTTAGCCATCGTCAAAGCACTGCGACACTGGAGACCGTTCCTAGCCGGTTCGCCACACAAGGTCAAGATCTTCTCCGACCACCTTAACCTCACACACTGGAAGTCGCCCCAGAAGATAAGTCGTCGCGTAGCTCGAGAAGTCCTCGAACTCATGGAATATGACTTCGAGATTCATCACATCAAAGGCACTAACAACGGACGAGCCAACGCACTATCCCGGAGACCCGACTACGACAGAGGCGAAAAAGACAACGAAGGAGTTGTAGTACTGCCCGAAGCCGTCTTCATACGGAACCTCGCCACGCAGACCCCGGAAGTCCACGACCAAAACGAAGACACCCTACGCCCCTGGGTGGACCCGTACCAACTCAAGAAAGTCGACGGAACTTGGTACCGCCAAGGGGCGCGAGTAGTCACGGGAGATCAAGATGTGATACGCACCATCATAGCCAACCATCACAACCCTCCGGTATACGGACATCCGGGAATAAGCCGAACATCGAGAATTATCGAACGAAATTACTGGTGGCCGCGGATGCTAAAGCACGTCACCGAGTACGTCCAAGGGTGTGCGGAATGCCAACGCCACAAGGTCAACAACCGACCTACGAAAGCACCGCTAGTCCCCATCACGCCAGTAGCCGACGCTAAGCCCTTCGAAATCATAGCCCTCGACTTCATTACTAAACTACCCGTATCACAAGGGTTCGACTCCGTCCTCACGGTGACAGATCACGACTGCACCAAGGCATCCGTTTTCATCCCCTGCAACGAGGAAATAACCGCAGAAGAGACTGCCACCCTGTACGTCACTCACGTATTCCGAAGGTTCGGATTACCGGCAAAGATTATTAGCGATCGTGACCCGCGCTTCGCGTCAAAGTTTACACGCGAATTGTGCCGAATCCTGGGAATCTACCAAAACATATCGACCGCTTACCACCCCCGCACGGATGGACAATCCGAACGCACCAATCAGTGGTTGGAACAATACCTCAGGTTCTGGGCCAACGAGCGTCAAGATAACTGGGCGCAATTTCTACCCATGGCGGAATTCGCGCATAACAATTGGCCGCACGAGGCAACAAGGAAGTCTCCATTTTCATTGATGATGGGATACGACCCGCGCGCTGATTGGATCGATAAGCCATCCCCCATTCCGCTGGTTCTCACGCGACTCCAACAATTCCGAGAGGCACGGAAAGAAGCCCAGACCCTTATCAAAAAGGCCCAATCTCTATGGATCAAACACCGAGATACGCCCAAGTATCAAGAAGGGGATCAAGTATGGCTGGAAGGGCGACACCTCCGAACCAATCAACCAACTACCAAGCTTGCGGCACGACGGCATGGACCCTTCAAAATCACACGCGTTCTGTCACCGGTTAACTATCAACTCGAACTTCCCACACAGTGGAGTATTCACCCCGTGTTTCATATCGATTTACTCACACCTTATCGCGAGACGCCCATGCACGGGGAAAACTTCCAGCGTCCACCACCGGATCTAGTCGACGGAGAAGAAGAATACGAGATAGAACGCATTCTAGATCACCGGCACTTCGGCAGAAGCAAAAAGCTCCAGTACCTCGTGAAATGGAGGGGCTACCCCGACTCGGAGAATCAGTGGGTCAACAAAGATGACGTATTCGCGGACGAAGCAATAGCGGAGTACGAACGGAGTTCAACGATCGCCAGAACATATATAAACCAGTCGAGCGACGCTAAGTATTCCCCATCATCTCACACTGGACACTCCACTCAACCAACGATGTCCCTTCCCACTCCCGCTTCTTCCCCCGCTATCGCTGCCAACCTCCGGGGGTCGTTCACCCACCAAGAGCTCACTGCGGCCATCGACAACCTCGCCGCAATCGAAGACCTCGACAACCCCAACACCCCCACCACGTACTGGCTGCTCGGCGACGACGGCCAGCGCCTCAACGCCGTCCCCTATACGCAGGCCGAAGTTAATCGGCTTCGTGCAGCTCTCCGAGACTGTGCGTCTACCTCACCGGGACCTCTCCCGGTTCGAGTCGAACACTGGGTCGAGTCTCTCCAAGAATCCGAACACCCGGCGATGGGAGGAGTGGAAGGTGACGGCGGAGAGGTGGAGGCAAGAGCAGTTAGCGATGGCAGCGACAAGGAGAACGCGCCTCCTGGAAAGGAGGAAGCTGTTCGACGCGACGATGCGTGCCAAATGCAAGAACTGCCCGAACGCGAGCTAAAGGAGTGGTACCCAGCTGAGCACCCCTTCATTCTTACCACCACCGACTCTGACAACCCCCGCGAAACGCCCTACACCCTCGACACCTCGGGCCTCCCTCTCTACCGGGGCTCCCTCCGAGTGGACTTGCCCACCACGACTCACCACACCGCCGTGCTTAACCGCCGGCTTTCCGACTCTCGCTTCGCCCCCTATGGTTACGTTCACAACCGAGGGGACAAGTTCGTACACTTCCCCATCACCAACGCCCAGGGCGTCACCACTCAAGCCCCATACGTCCAGGTCATCATGACCTCGGACCCCATTGTCCTCGCGCTGGCGGCAGACAGCGACAAGACATTCTCAAAGCCGCTATACGCGGAGCCCCAAGTCCGCGAGCAGGGCAAACCGCACTACGGCGAGCTCGAGCTGCACGCCCTCGCTGCCGGACACCCGAATCAACACCGCCTCGACACGGCGGTCAACGAGTTGAAGGACGTGGGGCTGAAAGCTGAGTTGCATCGTTACCGTACCCTCAAGCGCGAGGCTGAGAGGATCGAGCACCGTCTCCATGCGCTCGCCCAGGCCCTCGGCGGCATCCAGGGGGACGTAGCACGCTGTAAGTTCCGCTTGGAGATGGCGGATATTCATAACCGAGTGGATTCGGCGCAGGAAGGATGGTTAGGAGGGATTGGGGCTCCCCGGCGCCGTGGTCGTCGCGGCTGAAAAGGGGGTGATGTCACGGTACGCACGAAGTGGACTCTTACTTACGGATATGACCTCGTTAGTAAGTAGTAATGTGTCATGGACAGTCGTATCAGTCAGCGGACAGTAGTACAATCACATGCCGATGTGGCATGAGTCATTCCTAGGATAGCTATAGTAGGGTTCGAGCTACTTACGCTATTAGTCATATCGTTTCGGGAGGAGCTTTAAAGCGTCCTCGTACATGTATAAATAGTGGCTCGATAAGACCAAGATACGCCATCTTGGTCTTCTTCAATCACCACTCTCTTCTCGTCTGCTCCACGTGTACTTCACTCGCCCCTTCGTGCGAGTCGGCTTTATCGATCATCGGATTACCTAGTGGCACGACTTGCCCTAGTGTACAGGAATAGATCACGTGGCTCGCAGAAGCGCCGTGTATCTCGCGATTACAGGTCACGTGACCTCGAAGTCATATTTCGCTAAGTCGTGAACGCCCTTTCGCAGTCCAAGTCGGACTAACGCCGGTGGTGGCGTAACACTGGTGGTACCGAGCTTCGCGCTCTACCCCGTCGGGGGAGACGATGCGAAAGGGGAGGTAATCCGCCCCTGCGTTGCACGTGAAGCCGGTGGGCGTGCGCGTGTTGATGACAGCCAGAGGCTGGTGAGTTGGTCCTCCCATCACTCCGAGGTCCCGCTTGTACATGGGGGATCCGTCGGTGTTGAGGGAGTATGGGGTTTCGCGGGGGTCGTCAGTGTCTGTGGTCAATAGAATATGGGGGTGCGCAACTGCGTAGTCTCCGTTGGCGTCCTCCCCGAGCCCCCACTCATCCTCGCCAGCGCCCGTCGGTGCCTCATCTGCTGCATCCGCAGCTGCGCCCTCCGTAGTTGCTCGTCCCTCCACTCCCGGACGATCTCCTTCCACGGCCGTATTGGCCCGAACTCCGTGTGGTACCGGGACAGGTCCAGTGTGACCGTGTCCGTCAATGTGTTGAATGAGGCGACCTGGTGCCTGGCCCTCGAGTAGGGCGCGCTCCTCGTCTTCGGCAGCGTTCCCCTCGTAGGTGCTAGGCTGCGCTTCGGGGGAGTCGGCGATTCCTCCGATGGTAGGATCGGGGAAGGTGCTGAGGACGGCGATGGCGTCTTCGCGGGTGACAGGTCCGCGGGGAGTGACGAGGCTCTGGACCACCGTGTCGATGGTCGACTGCAAGGGGAGCGAGCAGGAGGACATGTTTCGAAGGAAGACAGGGTGAGGAGTGTTAGCAGGGGATGCTGTAGGACTTAGCTCGTCCTGGGTCCTCTTTATATGTATTTCTCGCAGAGGGTTTAGTGCTTTGAAGTCTAGAATTGCCTGGTCGGCAAATACTTCACCCCGGTCGACCCACTGGTTCTCCGAGTCGGGATATCCCTTCCATTTCACCAGGTATTGGAGCTTCCGGGTCCTTCCGAATCTTCGCGAGTCTAGAATCTTCTCGACTTCATATTCCTCTTCTCCGTCTACCAAGTCTGGTGGTGGGCGCTGATAGTTGGGCCCGTGCGTGGCAGTCTCGTGAGGCCAGTTGTTATGCGTGAATTCTGCGATAGGGAGGTACGCCGCCCAATTGTCTTGTCGCTCGTTGGTCCAGAACCGGAGGTATTGTTCCAGCCATTGATTTGTTCGTTCGGATTGTCCGTCCGTCCGTGGGTGGTAGGCGGTGGAGATGTTTTGTGAGATGCCCAGGATGTTGCATAGTTCGCGCGAGAACTTGGATGCGAAGCGCGGGTCCCTGTCGCTGATCACCTTGGTGGGTAGGCCGAATCTTAGAAAGACGTGCTTAGCGTATAGGGCAGCGGTTCCTTCCGCTGTGATCTCTTCGTTACACGGGATGAAGATGGCTGCTTTTGAGCAGTCGTGGTCGGTGACAGTGAGGATGGAGTCGAACCCTTGCGAGAGCGGCAGTTTGGTGATGAAGTCGAGTGCGATGGTTTCAAAGGGGAGTGCCTCGGGGTTTGGGTATATCGGAGAAAGCGGTGCTTTGGTAGGTCGGTTGTTTGCCTTGTGTCTCTGGCATTCGGCGCACCCCTTGACGTAGTCCAGTACGTCCTGGCGGAGGTTTGGCCACCAGTAGAAGCGTCCTACCAATTGCGAAGTCTTGTTGATGCCTGGGTGGCCATAAACCGGAGGTACATGGTGTGCAGAAATGATACTTCTCTTGTCGTAGAGTCCGCCTGTGACTACTCGTCTTCCGTCCTTGTACCAGGTACCCTCGACCTTCTTTAGTCGGTGTGCATCTATCCAGGGGCGGAGGTGGTCTTCGTCTTGGTGGTAAGTGGCGTCCGGTCGTTCCATCTCTTCGGGTTCGATGGTTGCGGTGGTTGGCATTATGGTCTCGACTCGAGTGGCCCGTACGAAGAGCGCGTCGGGGAGTACCACTACGTCTTTGTTATCGTCGTCTCCACGGTCGTAGTCTGGTCTTCGTGAGAGTGCATCTGCCCTTCCGTTTGCGGTGCCCTTGATGTGGTGGATCTCAAAGTCGTATTCAGAGAGTTCCAGTACTTCCCTTGCGATGCGCCGACTTATTCGTTGTGGGGATCTCCAGTATTGTAGATTGAGGTGGTCCGAGAACACCTTGATCTTGTGGGGGGAGCCCGCTAGTAGGGGGCGCCAGTGGCGGAATGCTTTGACGATGGCTAATAGTTCAAGGTCGTAGATGTCGTAGTTTCGCTCGGCCTCGTTGAGTGTTGCTGAGTAGTATCCTACGGGGTGTCGTTTACCGTCCTCCTTGCGTTGTAAGAGTACGGCACCCACCGCGAATCCAGATGCGTCTACCTCCAGTTCGAATGGTTCCCGGGTGTCCGGGTGTGCCAGCACTGGCTCGCTCGTCACCAGGTCCTTAAGCTTTGTGAATGCGGCTTCCTCGTCAGGGCCCCAGTGCCACTCCGTGTCCTTTCGTGTTAGACGGTTTAAGGGGCGTGCGTGGGTTGCGAAGCCCCTTATGAAGAGGCGGTAAAAGTTGCAGAAGCCGAGAAAGGATCGGACCTGTTTGACTGTGGTAGGCGTGGGCCAGTCGCGGATGCCGGCGACCTTGATGGGGTCCATGCGAGTCACCCCCTTTTCAAGGATTACCCCCAGGTAATCAATCGAGGTCGCGCCAAAGACGCATTTCTCTGGTTTGAAGTACAAGTCAAGGTCCTTGGCGACTTGCAGTATGTCACGTACCGCTGCGACGTGGCCCTTTCTGCCGTTGCGTGAGGCTATAGCGACGTCGTCGATGTAGACTCGGATTGTGGTGCCCAACGCTTCGTGTTTCAGAATAGTGGGTCCGCAAGCGAAGTCCATCATTGCCTGGAAGGTTGCGGGCGCGTTAGTGAGGCCAAAGGGCATGACCAGTGGCTCGAAGAAGCCGTAGCGTGTCTTGAAGGCGGCCTTTTCTTCGTCGCCCTCCTTCATGCGGACGTTGTTGTATCCCCAGCGGACGTCCAACTTAGTGTAGATGTCCGCGTTTCCGAGGTCCGTAATGAGATCTTGTATGAGCGGTAGTGGGTATTGGTTACGCACGGTGAAAGAGTTGATCTTTCGGTAGTCCTGTACTGGCCGCAGCTTTCCATCTTTCTTTTTGACGAAGAAAAAGGACGACGCGTATGGGGATTTCGACGGGCGGATGTAGCCCTTCTGTAGTTGTTCGTCGAGGAATGTCCGTAGCGCTTCGTCTTCCTCGCGGGACATGGGGTAGATCTTGCACTCTATTGCAGTTGGGGCGTCTTTGGTGAAGTCGATGGCGTGGTCCCAGGGTCGTCTGGGTGGAAACCGGTGTGACTCCTTCTCGCTAAATACATCGGCGAAGTCTTTGTATTCTTCTGGGATGGCAGTGACGGTGATGTGTTGCTGTGCTTGTATGGCTAGGTCGGTGGCGAGGGTGCGCATTTTGACCTCCTCCCACTCCTTGTTAAGTTTGTACACTGCCTGTTGCTTTTCGTTGTTGGTGAACTCGGTGGGTTCTGTTGGGGAGAATGCGATGGTGACTTCTCGTCTTGTAGGGTGCGTAGTTCGAAGGACCACGGGGTATGCGTCTTCCTTGATGACGGCA
Organism: Lactarius hatsudake; assembly: GCA_024734325.1. NCBI lineage: Eukaryota > Fungi > Basidiomycota > Agaricomycetes > Russulales > Russulaceae > Lactarius > Lactarius hatsudake. Next base: position 239,290 of record JANSJP010000086.1, on the reverse strand, counting down.
TGTTGCCAGCTGATTTGGGGTTCGTAGGCGGCTAACCAGGGGTACCCGAGGACGACGTCTTCGTCGCCAGTGTCGGTGATGAGGAAGCGCATCACTTTTTTGGTTCCTTTGGTCTCTACTTCGAGATCTGCGCAGTGGGTGATTAGTCCTGCTCTGTTCTCGGATTTATCGATGTTCCATATCTTTTTGGGGGTGTCCAGTTCCTTTAATCCGATCCCCATTCATTTCGCGAATGTGGGTTTGATGAAGCTGTCTGTAGCTCCGCTGTCCACTAAAGCTTTATTTCGGCCATGTTGTAACTCGTTCGGACGGATACTGGAATTCTCAACGATCGGTAGCGTGTGATTATTACAGAGTTACAACGGAGTGCCCTCACCCAGGCCGTCGGGTTCAGGCGTTTGGAAAATCCTCTCTTCCCCACAGTTCTTGAAGGACTAGGTCCTTTACTTCGTCCGGTGCTCCGGCCACTCCCTGCAGCCAGTCCTTAGCTTGTTGTTGTGGCGTGGCTGCGGCGCGTGCCTCCACTCTTGGTTCTTGGGCGTGGTAATCGGTTTCGGACCTCCGATTGCTACTTCCTTGTGCGTTGTTGCGGTGCTGTGGACAGTCACGACTGAAGTGTCCCTTTTGGCTACAGGTATAGCAGATGACTTCCCTAGCGTCTCGGGGAAAACCTCTTCCTCTGCCGCGTCCCCTCGGCCCGCCGCGCGGTGGGTACGGAGGTCTTTGCTGGTTGAGTACAAATTCTGCTCCCGCGAGTCTTGCCTGGGAGTCTTCGGCTTGTGCTCCTCTCGCTCTTGCTCGGTCTGCGGAGGTGTCCATTGCGTTTGGGTCGCGGTACTGGAGGTTTCTGGGTGCCCAGCCGCTTTGGGGGGTTCCCCATTGGCTAGGGCGTGGGGTAGTTCTTACGGTGGGTGGTTTGAGCGAATTAAGACGTGCCTGTAGGTGCATGTACTGCTGTTGCTTCTTCATCGCCGCTTGCTTCCATGCCTCGAATGTAGCAGGTTCGTACTGTTCGTAGACCTTGGTGAACAGTGCTCTGGGTAGTCCGGCTGTGAACAGGTCCAGCGTTTGGGGGGCGTCGAGGTGGTAGTCAGCCTGGCGGGCTAGTCGTTCAAAGGTTGCTACGTAGCTGTCGATATCTCCGTCCTTCATGTGGACGCCTTTGCGCAGTTCCATTTGCGCTTGTTCCTTCTCCATAGTGTTGGCGAATCACCTAGTAAAGGCGCGTAGGGTTTCCTCCCAAAGGCGTCGAGTATGTTCGGGGAAGCCGGTGTCGATCTGTCGTATGAGCCAGTCGGTCATGTACATTACCCACTCGTTGACTTGTTCTCCTTGAATGTATCCGAGGAAGAGGAGTGAGCGTCGATAGTAGTTGCGCATGATGTCGCTTGTACTGTTGATCCCTTGGTAGAGGTTCCATTGTGCCCTGAATTGTAGGGCCTTAGTGCGGTTGCCGTCGAAGATCTGGGGCGGATTGCCTTGTAGTCTGTCTGAGGGCCGGGGTTGGTTACCTATGGGGGGTACTCCAGGGAATCCCCCTCCTCCGGGCGGTCCTCCACCTCCGTGCGGTCCTCCTCCTCCTCCGGGTGGTCCTCCTCCGTGAGGGTGGCTTCTTCCGCCGCCTCCTCCTCCTCCGGGTGGGTCTGGTTCGTCTGGGCCTATGGCCCTCATCAGAGCTGCGTCGTCCGCGTTCATGCGATGTCCGGTGCTGGGATCGATCGGGAGTAGGTCTTCTGGAACTCCGTCTTGTGGCCGTTGTACGGGGTCCAGCTGAAGTGCGTATGTCGGTTCTAGTTGGGTGGTCGTCATCTCGTTAGGTGAGTGAACGATGATCTGCTCAGCTTGTGTTCCCTCGTTTAATGTTATTCCCCTTGCTAGGTTGGCTAGCTCCTCCTCTTCTTCCGCGTTTACTTGCGAGAGGTGGTCCTCTTCTTCGCTGTTTCGTTCTGACTCGGAGTCTTCTTCTTCTTCTGTGGTGCTGGCGGTTGGTGCGCCGTCGATTGGTCCGGCTCGCGCAGGAGGGACCACTTCGCTTTCCAAGATGTCGCAGCGATATTTGCTTGTGGTTGGGCGAACTACCGTGCGTACCCCTGCGTCGTTTGTTGCGAGTATGCACCAGCAGGTATGCTCGAAGCTGAACTCAACTGGGTAGTAGCGACTTGGTCGATTTGGGAAATCGACAAAGTATCCGGTCTCTCCTCTGTGCGTCCTCCACCTAGCGGCTTTCAGGTAGCGTGTAGGGACGTTCCGTTCTCCTCGTTCTAGGATGGTGTATGCTTGGACTTGGTTCCAGCCCCACCGGTCTGCTGTTGTGGGCGCCACTGTGGTGATAGGAGTAGCTTGGTCTTAATGTTGCGTTAGGCCCGTCCTAACGTGCTCGACTTGAGCGTTGGTACAGTGGCGAGACTTAGCGAGGAACGACTTAGCGAAAATAGATACACGTCCGTAGTAGGAACGCGATCGTCCACAGCACTGGGGCTAGTTCCACCAGGCGTATACGTTCTCGTGCGACCTGCCAGACAAAGGCCAGGCGCACTAAGAGGCCTACGGAGAGAGAGAGGGACGCGACTAAGAGGAGCCAAAGAATAGTGGCTGATGATTCAAGAAGACCAAGCTGAGGAGCTCGGTCTTCGTACGGTCCAGTAGATATACAGTTGACGAGGAGCTTTGAAGCTCCTCCTAAATGTAAAGTACCCTATAGCGATAGTAGCTCGAACCCTACTACAACTATCCTAGGTGTGAGTCAATGTCCGATACATGTGATAGTCCCCAAACCGCTGACTGATACGACTGTCCCTGACTAATACTAGGGTAGTCAGAACCCCACGAGTCCGCAATCCGTACCGTAAAGTCCGATCGCAACATTGGAGAACCGGTCTGAGAACCCTGCTGTTAAAGTGTCCCATAAGAAGGGATCATATCGGTTCCGTCCGTGGTGCAGTTCATTGTTGAGCCACTGCAGGAATCCGAGCGTCCAGTTGGATACTTGTGGCCCTTTGATGAATCCCAGGAATAGTAGGCACCGTCGGTAGACATTGGTCATGATCGGTGCTTCTGCGTTTTGTCCCCAGTAGATATGCCACTGGGTAAGAAATGATTCGTACTCATCTCTGTTCCCACTGAATATGTTGGGGGGCTCCCCTATCAACTTGTCCGTTCCGTGGGGTGCTCCTAGGGGTGGTCCTGCCGCTGGTGGTGGTGGTGGTGGTGGTGGTCCCCCTCCGAAGGGATGTCCTCCCCCTCCACCTCCGAACTGGGGTTGTCTTCCTCCGCCTCCTGGTGGTCCTTGACCAAAGTTTCCTCCTGGTCTTCTCTGCGGTGGCGGTCCGCCTGCTCCTGGCGGTGGGTCTGGCATGTCTGGTCCTACCGCCCTGAATATGGCGGCGTCATCTGCCGTCATGCGATGTCCCGTTGCCAGGTTGATTGGTCGTAAGTGCGCCTCAGCTTCTTCTGCGATTTGTCGTATTTCCTCGACGGCGAGCTCTTCTCTAGTGACGGTGGTTGTTGCCATTTCTGCTGGGGGTTGTACGTGGATTGTTTCGGGTTCGTTGATACGGAGGGACTCAGCTGTTTGGACTACTTCTTCGATGTCCGATCCGTCATCTGCGTTGGTGTCTTCGTCTTCTCCGCTGGTTTCTGATGGTGCGGAGGTTCTTGGTTCGGAAGTGCTGGGTTCTTCCTCTGGTTGTCCGTCGATGCGTCCCCACTGCTCTCTGGTGGGTAAGTTTCGGGCCTCGATGTCGCAGTTGTAGTTTCTGCCTGCGGGTTGTACTGCGTCGTATCGATTATCTATAGGGTTCCACGTAATTTCAACCCAGCACAAGTTGTCAAAATTGAACTCAACGGGTCGATATCGGGTGGGCCCCGATGCGAAATCTACGAAGTAGCCGGTCTCTCCTCGGTATTCTCTCCACCTAGCGGCTCCTAGGAATTGCTCTGGTACGTTGCGGTCTCCCCTGCGTTCAAGGGAGTAGGTTTGGAAGTTTCTCCACTGTTCTCGAGTTGTGAACGCCACGATGAAGGGATCTTGGTCTTAATGTAACGCCACCACTGGCGTTAGTCCGACTTGGACGGCGAAAGAGCGTTCACGACTTAGCGAAATATTCCTTCGAAGTCACATGACCTGCAATCACGAGATACACGGCGCTTAACTAGAGGCACGTGATCTCACTCCGTACACTAGGGCAAGTCGTGCCACTAGGTAATCCGATAATCGATGAAGTCGACTTGCACGAAGAGGCAAGCGAAGCACACATGAAAGAGATGAGAGGGGAGTGGTGATTGAAGAAGACCAAGATGGCGTATCTTGGTCTTATCGAGTCACTATTTATACATATACAAGGCAGCTTTAAAGCTCCTCTCCAATCCGTACGATGAATAGCTAAAGTAGCTCGAACCCTACTATCGCTATCCTAGTTATGACTCATGCCATGTTGGCATGTGATTGTGCTACTCGCTGACTGATCCACCTGTCCATGACACATTACTCCTTACTAACGAGGCCATGTCCGTAAGTAAGAGTCCACTTCACGCATACCGTGACACCAGTCATCATCTACCTCGCCCCTCGCCCTCGCTGCTGCTGCCTCTGGATTGTCAGATGCCGAGCCTGCCCCCTCCAAGTCCAAGCCCGCCCCCAAGCCCAAGGCCGCGCCCTCCAAGCCCAAGGCCGTGCACTCCAAGCCCAAGGCCGTTCCCTCCAACTCACCGGGTACTGCACCCGCCGCGCCCGCCAAACCTTCCCCCACCAAACCGTCAGGCGCCAAGGCCGGCCCATCCAAGCTGTCGGGCACTAAGGCAGGCCCCTCCAAGTCAGCCAAGCGCACCGAGCCCGCTGCCACCAAGTCGTCGCCCACCAAGCCTGCCCCCAAACAGGCAACACGCTCACGCGCAGCTAAGGCACACCGTGGTGCCCCGATGGATCAAGACGAGTCGACTTCACCGGAAGCCTCGTCGGAAGGCTGAGCCAACTCGGTTTTGTTTTGTTTAGTTTAGTTGTCAATGTCAATTTGATTTCGTTTGGCCATTAATTACTGTGTGAAAAACAAATTAATTCGGAAATCTGTGTGACTATGGAATGACTATGGAATGACTATGAAATGACTATGAAATGACTACAGATGATTTGACTATAACTTGACTATGAAATGACTACGGATGATTTGACTATGACTAAGAAATGACTAATCCCATTCTCAAGAAAACTGACTACAAATTGACTACAAATAGTCATCTAGAAGTCATCTTGTAGTCACTAAAAACGACATTTAGTCATTTTGTAGTCAGTTGACCACCATCTGACTTTGTTCTGACTTTTTTCTGACTTCGGACCAACTTTTCTTTTTTACTGAGGATGACAGGGAACACCAATCTGGGCCCAGCATTTGTCCAAAAGGTGATGCCAGAGGCACAAATGAACAACCCGAAGCCTGCGGATATCAAGTGATACCAGACGTCTTTGAGACAGACAGCGGCACCTGGGAATTGATCTCCGACTTGAAGGTACGACACTAGAAGCTGTCGGACCACAGGGGGAGCAACGAAATACATCGATGATCGGACAATGTTTGCGTGCAGGAATTCATAAATACAAACCCTATAATTACACCTAGTTTACGTTCTGTTCCCCTCAGTTCGCCCATTCCCGCGTACTGAGGGGTAAGTTTGTGTCTCGTTCGATCTACTGTACCATCCGCTAATAACCCGCCGTAGTATTACCTAGGTTCGTTAATGATAAAATTCAGTTCGCCCATTCCCGCGTACTGAGGGTATTACCTAGGACCTAAAAGGTTATGGGCCCTGTGGGTTTTTAGCTGCGACCCGCCGTCCTCCCTGGATCCCTCAGACCGGTGTTCTCCTCACAAAATTTCTCATCGCCTGTCTTTCGCATTCGCTCTCGTGATCAGATCGTTATCAATCAGTCAGAATCGTCTCAGAATCTTATCAGCTTTCAGCTCGCAATCAATCAGAATCGTCTCGTCTCTTCTATCAGAATCAGCCATACTTCGCCTCTCTATGTCTATCGAAACAAATCCCTGGTCTGCCCCACCGAGCTCATTAACGCATCTCTCTCAATTGCATCCAATCGAAGATATAGATGACAATGACAATCCCCGACGTGCAACCTCATCGATGTCCCTCACCCCGCCGGCCCCCCCGTCGGCACAACTACCACCACAACATCAGTTCATCACAGCACACCGGGATACACCGCCCCACGAGCACCGGCGCACATACGCACCCGAACCAACTGATGGGCGCTCTCGCATGTATGTCCCCCCACAACTGCGAGGCCCCCACTCATACCAGCGAGCATCATGGAATCATGAGCATGACACTGACTCACCCCCATCGTCCCATGAGAGCATATCTCCACCCCTTCCTCGTCACACCTCGTGAAACCGTCACCACCATCGCAGCCATCGCGCACCTACCATCGCCCAGCGCGTGATGGTCCCTACAGCACCCGTGGCAGCGGCCCCTGCAACAGCCCCGCACGCCAACGCTATCCGGCGCGAGACACTGGCAGGCCTACCCTCGTGGCCACCCGAGCTCAAGTGTTGCGTTAGGCCCGTCCTAACGTGCTCGACTTGAGCGAGGTACAGCGGCGGGGGGGATGTACAAGGCGACTTAGCAGAAGTAGATACACGTCCGTAGTAGGAACGCGATCGTCCACAGCACTGGGGCGACGTCCACCAGGCGTATACGTTGTCGTGCAAGCTGCCGAACTAAGGCAAGCCACAGCAAGAGGCAAACCGAGAGGGAGAGGGAGACGATTAGGAGGGACGCGAGAATGGTGCTAGTGATTCAAGAAGACCAAGCTGGGGAGCTCAGTCTTCGTACAGCCCAGTAGATATACAGTTGACGAGGAGCTTTGAAGCTCCTCCCAAAAGTAGAGTACCTTATAGCGATAGTAGCTCGAACCCTACTACGACTATCCTAGGTATGAGTCAAGTCCGATACATGTGATAACCACTACTCCGCTGACTGATACGACTGTCCCTGACTAATACTAGGGTAGTCAGAACCCCACGAGTCCGCAGTCCGTACCGATGAGTCCGATCGTAACATCAAGCTTTCCCTGTCCGCGGGAAACTGGCTCGAATGGTCCCGCTTCCTTCTTTGCGCACTGGCCATGTCCCAACTCGACGAATACCCGCTCGGGCTGCTGTCCTGCCCCAACGAGATTGCTGAACCCACCAATCATCGGCACTGGAGTGGCAACGATCGCATGATTCTCGGCTACATGCAAACGCACATGTTCTCCGCAGAAATCCTCCATATCGCCGCCTGCACAACCTCAGCCAAAGCCTTCCGGTCACTGCGCACGCGTCACGAGAAGCGCAGTGGTGTGGCACAGTTGCAGCTCATCCAGAAGCTCATGAACATCTCGTTCACCGACGACCCCGCGAAGTTTGAAGCGGCCATGACGACATACCGGGACCTCATTTACCGCATCGAAAGCATTGGTCACGTCGACATCCATCGGCTCGGCCTGCTATTCCTCCTGCTAAACGTGAAGACTTCGCACCCTGCGGTGCATGACGGATTGACGCCCGCCCTCGTGGACGGCTCAATCACGATAGAACTTCTTGAGGCCCGCATGCTCCACCACTTCGAGATGCGGAGCACGGAACTTGCTCACACCGGCGGTTTCTTACCCTCTACCTCACTCGCGCTACCAGCCCACATGCCGCCCCGCACCATTCTCTGCCCAAACTGCAAACGGGCCAGTCACACCGTCGAGTACTGCGTAGCCCCGGGCGGGAAAATGGAGGGCCTTTCCATGTTCGAGGCAATCACGCGGCAACGCGCCGCTTGGGATGCATGGCGCCAGCGCGGCAGACCGCAGGGTGATGGCATACACACCCCAGCTCCCACACCAGGCACGCAAACCTCGGGCTCTGCCCTGCGAGTCGATGACGACGGCTGTCTCTGGATCGGGGGCACTCGCTACTGTCCTGACGGCAAGGTCAACGCCACTTTCGCTGAGGCGGCTGAGTCTCCTGCGGACACCCCCGATCAGGGGGAGTTCCCTGACTGGGCACCCGCAAACTCTGCGGACACCCTGTTGGATACCGACACAATGCTCATCGCCTCGCTCGACCACGACATTGCGCTGCTCAGCCACCCATCCGCCATTCCTTTCTTCCTCGACTCTGGCGCCTCGAGTCACATCAGCTGCCTTCGCTCGGATTTTGACGACATCACACAGCTCAGCGAACCACGCAAGATATCGGGTGTGGGGAATGCTTCAGTATATGCCGTGGGGGTCGGCACGATCAACATTCTCCTACCTAGAACAAATGCGTGGCTGCAGCTACACGATGTACTATTCGCTCCCGACGCCAACGTCCGCCTCGTCTCCATCCACCAACTCAACCATCTCGGCTACACCACGGTCTTCAGTTCCGGCCGTTGCCAGCTCACCAGCAAGGACGGGGAGACCGTTGCCGACTGCACGCCCGGCCCTTCCAACCTCTACGCCCTCCCAGATGCCTTCGTCCAAACCACCGACTCCTCTGCCAGCACCGCCAGCGCCACGGTTGCACTACCGAGCCTCCATGCCGTCCTGACCTGGAGATGTGGCACAGGCGATTGGGTCATGCAAACCACCACACGGTCCTGGAGATGGCCCGGAATGGAACTGCCGCAGGTATGCCCGTCGACGTGTCACTTGCCCCGCAAGCATGTGATCATTGTGTCCATGGTAAACAGGCATGCAGCCCCGTACCGAAGGAGCGGGAGGGAGCGCGAGCAATGAAGAGGATGGAGCGCGTCTACGTTGACCTGTCGGGGCTGCATTCAGTCATGTCACGCTCGGGTTTCAGATACATAATGAACTTCATTGACGATTATTCCGGCTACTGCTGGACCCGCCTGCTCAAGGCGAAGTCTGACGCTTTCCCTGCGTTCCGCGACTGGTTGGTCGCAGTCGAGACGCAGACCGGTGATAAGCTGCACTATGTGCTGATGGACAACGGAGAACTCCGCTCTGCGGATATGGCCCGCTGGTGTGCTGATCGGGGGGTCACACACCAATTCACCGCTCCGCACACGTCCGCACAGAACAGTCGCGTTGAACGCCTCCATCGGACGCTGATGGACAAGGCACGCGCCATGCGCTTGGCCTGTGGCACCCCCTTGCAGATGTGGGACGAATTCATCATGACTTCGTCCTATCTGACCACGCTGACTGCTTCACGGTCACTGGAAGGGTGCACACCTTTCGAACTCTGGTTCGGAAGACGGCCCACACTTTCGCATTTACGCAAAATTGGTTGCCGCGTGTATGCGCTGATCCCCGGTCCCAATCCGAAGATCGCCGCGCGTTCTGTTGAGTGCACATTAATCGGTTACACGCCTAATTCGAAGGCATACCAATGCTGGAACAAACAGAACGGGCGTATCATTGACAGTCACCACGTCTGATTCATTGAACATCTTCAGGAATCACCTCGTCCACTCCATCCAGGGGTTACCCTGAACCCCTTGGAACACGCCGCCGATGCTGAGCCGCTTCCCGAAACCCCACTGAATGTGCCACAGCCCACTGACCCAGCGCCCTGCAGATCCCCACACGCCCACGTCCCAGCTCCCACCAGACAGGAGACCAGCGACGGTCTGGGGCCACGCAAAGCAGTGGCCCTGGAGCCCACCGCTGGGGACGTTGACAGTGATAACGCCAATGCCCCTGAGCACGACGCGGCCCTCCTCGTTGACGTCGAAGATCCTGACGCACCCACATGGCGCGAAGCACTCGCTTCCGCCGACGCCAATGCATGGATGGAAGGCGCCCAGTCGGAGATCCGCAGTCTGGAGGAGATGGAGGTCTTTCAGCTGGTTCCCCGATCTGCTGTCCCATCGAACCGAAAAATCCTTCGCGGGAAGTTCATCTGCCGCCTTAAACGCAACGAACTGGGCATTCCCGTGAGGCACAAGGTTCGTTGGGTCGTGAAAGGTTTCCAGCAGGTGTGGGGAAGAGACTATACTGACACGACCTCCCCCACCGCGCGTCTCGAGTCGCTGCATACCATACTCCACATTGCAGCCTGCAACGGCTGGCGCATCGAGCAGTACGATGTGAAAACGGCGTTCCTGAACGGCATCCTCCCTGACGGGGAGGTTCAGTTCATGGAACAGCCACCGGGCTTCTCCGCCCCCGGGCAGGAAGACCACGTTTGGCAGCTCCAGCGTGGGCTCTACGGCATGAAACAGTCTTCCCGCATCTGGAACAAAACGCTCCACTCGTCGTTCATAGCGTGGGGTTTCCGCCGCGCTGACTGCGAGTGGTTTGTATACTCACGTCGTACCGCCACAGCGACGACCGTTGTAGCCGTCCACGTGGATGACATGCTAGCAGTTTCATCTAGCGGCGCTGAGGCTAACCTGTTCCGCACTGAGCTGGAGTCGGCCTGGCAGATATCTGCGCTTGGAGAAGCTAAGCTCGTTGTCAGTATTGCCCTTAAGCACGACAAGGATGCCTGCACAATCCTTCTCAGCCAAATGGCCCTGATCGACAAAATCATCTCCACATACAACCAAACCAATGCCAGGCCCGCGCTCACCCCCATAGTTCATGGCGCGCAGCTTATCCCACCCGATCCTCAGGCTCTGCTAGACGAGGGGGAGCAAGAACGCCTAGACTCGCTCCCATACCGTTCCCTGGTAGGATCGCTCATGTACGTCGCCAGTGGCTCACGACCCGACATCGCATTTGCCGTCAGCAAACTATCTCGTTTCGTTAATTGCTACCGAGAAACACACTGGCAGGCTGCAGTGCGCGTGGTGCGCTATCTGAAGGGGACAAGAAGCTGGGCACTTCGACTCGGCGGCGCTGACTGCTCACCCAACCTACTGGGATACAGTGACTCAGACTACGCCAACGACCCTGGTCCGCAAGGCCGGCGATCGGTTGGAGGGTACTGTTTCTCACTTGTGTCACGATACGCTCGAAGTGGACTCTTACTTACGGACATGGCCTCGTTAGTAAGTAGTAATGTGTCATGGACAGGTGGATCAGTCAGCGAAGTAGTACAATCACATGCCAATGTGGCATGAGTCATAACTAGGATAGCGATAGTAGGGTTCGAGCTACTTTAGCTATCGTCATCTGGATTGGAGAGGAGCTTTAAAGTGTCCTCGTATATGTATAAATAGTGGCTCGATAAGACCAAGATACGCCATCTTGGTCTTCTTCAATCACCACTCTCTTCTCTTCTCATCCGCGCGTGTTTCGCTTGCCTCTTCGCGCAAGTCGTCCTTATCGATTATCGGATTACCTAGTGGCACGACTTGCCCTAGTGTACGGAGTTGGATCACGTGCCTCACGAAGATGCGCCGTGTATCCCGAGTCTACAAATCACGTGACTCTGAAGAATATTTCGCTAAGTTGTGAACGCCCTTTCGCAGTCCAAGTCGGACTAACGCCGGTGGTGGCGTAACATTAAGACCAAGATCCCTTCATCGTGGCATTCACAACTCGAGACCAGTGGAGAAACTTTCAAACCTACTCCCTCGAACGAAGGGGAGATCGCAACGTACCTGTACAATTCCTAGGAGCAGCCAGGTGGAGAGAATACCGAGGAGAAACAGGATATTTCGTTGATTTCGCATTGGGGCCAACCCGATACCGCCCCGTTGAGTTCAACTTCGATAATCTGTGCTGGGTGGAAATCACGTGGAACCCTATAGACAATCGATACGACGTTATACGCCCAGCCGGGCGTAACTACAACTGCGACATCGACTCAAGAAACCTCCCTACACGAGCAGAGTGGGGACGCATAGACGGACAACCAGAAGAAGAACCCAGCACATCGGAACCAAGGACCCCCGCACACTCAGAAACGAGCGGAGAAGACGAAGAAACGAACGCAGAAGAAGAATCCGAAGTAGGGGAAATCATACAGACAGCTGAGTCCCTTCGCATAAACGAACCCGAGGATATCGAAGTCCACGCACCCGCAGAAATGGCCACCGCAACAATCACGCGAGAAGACCTAGCCACCGAGGAAGCCCGAAGAATCACAGAAGAAGCCGAAGCATACCTACGACCCATCAACCCATCCACGGGTCACCGCATGACCGCAGACGACGCGGCTATATTTCGAGCGGTAGGCCCCGACGTCCCAGACCCTCCGCCCGGAGCAGGAGGCCCCCCCCCACCTAGAAGACCCGGAGGCAATTTCGGCCAGGGACCACCAGGAGGTGGAGGAGGAGGGCGACAACCCCAATTCGGAGGAGGCGGAGGACACCCATTCGGTGGAGGACCGCCACCGCCACCGCCGCCAGGAGCAGGACCAATCCCAGGAGTGCCACACGGAACAGACAAGTTGGTAGGAGAACCGCCAAGCATCTTCGATGGAAACAGAGATGAGTACGAGTCATTCCTCACCCAGTGGCACATTTACTGGGGACAAAACTCAGAAGCGCCGATAATGACCAATGTCTACCGCCGATGCCTACTCTTCCTAGGCTTCATCAAAGGACCACGAGTGTCAAACTGGACGCTCGGCTTTCTGCAATGGCTCAACAACGAGCTTCACCACGGACGCAACCGCTACGACCCATTCCTATGGGACACCCTGACGGCCGGATTCTCGGATCGATTCTCAAATGTGCTGGAACAAGAGCAAGCCCAAGCCACACTTGCCAAAGGCTTCAAAATGATCGGAGACGATATTGATTCGTACGTCACAAACTTCGAGCAACTTGCACGGAAGGCTGACTATCGCCTCAATGACCGCCAAACACTCGATCGCTTCACGGCGGGCCTACCCAAGGCACTGTTTACAAAAATGTACGAGCTGGACGATCCCCAAACCTTCAATGAATGGAAGGAAGCCGCGCTGCGACGGCAGAAGCAGTACATCCATCTGCGCGCGCGACTAGGACTCAATACCGCACCTCGCGGTCCACCACCACCCCGCCCTCAACAACAGCGAGGATACGCTCCACAATGGGCTCCACCCGCGATTCCAACCACCGCGCTACGACCCGAACGCAATGGACACCTCGGCGGACCGCACCCGCGCTCGAGTCGCGGAAGTCGGAGACCCCAATAGAGGGAACTACCAGCGGCCACCGTTCCCACCCCGGGGAGGCCCCGGACAGGCTAGAGGAGGCGGACAACGCCGCGATATGAGGGAAGTCATCTGTTACAATTGTAACAACCCTGGCCACTTCTCACGAGATTGCACGCGACCCAGAAAGCCAAGGCAGCCGTACCAGCCACGCGCAAGCACTAGCCGAAGCGCGGATACCGACTACTATAGTCAAGAACAAACAACCGCACGCCGCGCCGAAGTAACCCCTGAGGAACAAGCAAAAGGTTGGATGGATACCATCAGGGGAGCTAGCGACGAGGTGAAAGACCTCATATTCAAAGACTTGTGGACCCAAGAGGGTTTTCAGGACGCCTAAACCCATCGGCCTGGGTGAGGGCAGTTAATTGTAACTCTGTAATCATGACTCGCTACCGATCGCTCCGAATTCCAGTCTCGATTCGTACCAGTTACTCCATGGCCGACATAAAAGGGCTTGTTGATTCAGGCGCCACCGACAACTTTATAAGACCCGCATTCGCAAAACGTATGGGCCTCGGGCTGCAAGCCCTCGAACGACCCAAAAAGATATGGAATATAGACAATACCGAGAATAAAGCCGGGTCCATCACTCACTTCGTCGACCTCGACGTCCAAACCAAAGGAATTGACAAAATTATGAGATTCCTAGTCACGGACATTGGAAACGAAGACTTAGTCCTCGGTTACCCATGGCTCACCACCTACGAGCCCACCATTAGCTGGGCTCACGCCACCATCCACGAAGGCGCACTGCCGGTGGTACTCCGCTCAATTAACCCGACGGAACCACGGACTACCATAGCTAGCGCCATTACCCAAGACGAAGCAGAAAACATCGTCCAGGAACTGGAAGAGGAATGCCAGATACGCTCCACAGCCACCGAATTAGCCATCGCCGCCAACCAAAACACCGTCGCGGCTATCCTCCCCGAACCATATCAACGCTTCGCAAAGATCTTCAACGAGGAAGCTTCCCATTGATTTCCACCATCACGACCCTGGGATCACGCCATCGACTTCAAACCAGGCACCCCAGCAAGTATCGATTGCAAAGTCTACCCCATGTCGCAAGACGAAGACCATCAACTACGTAAATGGCTAGACGAACAACTTAGTATGGGCTACATACGACCTTCAAAATCGCCCTACGCTTCATCCTTCTTCTTCATCAAAAAGAAGGACGGCAAACTACGCCCGGTTCAAGATTATCGAAAGATCAACGCCTGTACAGTACGTAACCAATACCCGCTACCGCTCATGTCCGAACTCATCAACGATCTGGGAAATGGGCGCATCTACACCAAACTCGACGTACGATGGGGGTACAACAACATACGAGTCAAGGAAGGCGACGAACCCAAAGCGGCCTTCAAGACAAAATACGGACTCTTCGAACCTCTCGTCATGTATTTCGGACTCACCAACTCCCCAGCCACCTTTCAGAACATGATGAACGACATCTTTGGTGACATCATCCCCTACTACGAAACACGCGGAACGGTCATACAGGTCTACATGGACGACATCGGCATCGCCACGAGCGAAGAAGCGGGCCTGCAAGCCCACATCGATGCCGTCAGCGCAGTCCTGCAAATCGCACTCGACCACGACCTCTATTTCAAACTCGAAAAGTGCCAATTCCACCAACCGCGAATGGATTACCTGGGGGTAATCCTTGAAAAGGGGGTAACTCGCATGGACCCCGTCAAAATTGCAGGCATACGCAACTGGCCCACCCCCACGAAGGTACGCGACGTACGCTCCTTCTTGGGCTTCTGCAATTTTTACCGCCTCTTCATTCGCGGTTTCGCCACATACGCCCGAGCACTCAACAAACTCACGCGCAAAGACACCGACTGGACCTGGGGCAAGGACGAGGAAAAGGCCTTTCAAACCCTCAAGCAACTCGTCACTAGCGAACCCGTACTCGCACACCCCACCCTAACAGACCAGTTCGAACTCGAAGTAGACGCGTCCGGATACGCGGTAGGCACAGTACTCCTACAAAAGAAGGGAGATGGGAAACGACACCCCATCGGCTACTTCTCCTCTACCTTAAACGAAGCCGAACGCAACTACGATATCTACGACCTGGAACTTCTAGCCATCGTTAAAGCACTGCGACACTGGAGACCGTTCCTAGCCGGCTCACCACACAAAGTCAAGATCTTCTCCGACCACCTCAACCTTACGCACTGGAAATCACCCCAAAAGATAAGTCGCCGAGTAGCCCGAGAAGTTCTCGAACTCATGGAATATGACTTCGAGATCCACCACATCAAAGGCACCAACAACGGACGAGCCGACGCACTATCCTGAAGACCAGACTACGACAGAGGTGAAAAGGACAACGAAGGAGTTGTGGTACTACCCGAAGCCGTCTTCATACGAAGCCTCGTCACGCAGACCCCGGAAGTTCACGACCAAAACGAAGACATCCTACGCCCCTGGGTAGACCCGTATCAACTCAAGAAAGTCGACGGGACTTGGTACCGTCAAGGAGCGCGAGTAATCACGGGAGATCAAGATGTGATACGCACCATCATAGCCAATCATCACAACCCTCCGGTGTACGGACATCCGGGGATAAGTCGAACATCGAGAATCATCGAACGAAACTACTGGTGGCCCGCGGATGCTGAAGCACGTCACCAAGTACGTCCAGGGGTGTGCGGAATGCCAACGCCACAAGGTCAACAACCGACCTACGAAAGCACCGCTAGTCCCCATCACGCCAGTGGCAGATGCTAAGCCTTTCGAAGTCATAGCCCTCGACTTCATTACTAAACTACCCGTATCACAAGGATTCGACTCCGTCCTCACGGTGACAGATCACGACTGCACCAAGGCGTCCGTCTTCATCCCTGTAACGAGGAGATAACCGCAGAAGAGACTGCCGCCCTGTACGTCACTCACGTGTTCCGACGATTCGGATTACCGGCAAAAATCATTAGTGATCGTGACCCGCGCTTCGCGTCAAAGTTCACACGCGAATTGTGCCGAATTCTGGGGATCTACCAAAACATATCAACCGCGTACCACCCCCGCACGGATGGACAATCCGAACGCACCAATCAGTGGTTGGAACAATACCTCAGGTTCTGGACCAACGAGCGTCAAGATAACTGGGCGCAATTTCTACCTATGGCGGAATTCGCGCACAACAACTGGCCACACGAGGCAACAAGGAAGTCTCCATTTTCATTAATGATGGGATATGACCCGCGCGCTGATTGGATCGATAAGCCGTCCCCCATTCCACTGGTTCTCACGCGACTCCAACAATTCCGAGAAGCACGGAGAGAGGCCCAGACCCTTATCAAAAAGGCCCAATCTCTGTGGATCAAACACCGAGATACGCCCAAATATCAAGAAGGGGATCAAGTGTGGCTGGAAGGACGACACCTCCGAACCAATCAACCAACCGCCAAGCTTGCGGCACGACGGCATGGACCCTTCAAAATCACACGCGTCCTATCGCCGGTTAACTATCAACTCGAACTTCCCACGCAGTGGAGTATTCACCCCGTGTTTCACATCGATTTACTCACACCTTATCGCGAAACGCCCATGCATGGGGAAAACTTCCAGCGCCCGCCACCGGATCTAGTCGACGGCGAAGAAGAATACGAGATCGAGCGAATTCTAGACTCACGGCACTTCGGCAGAAGTCGAAAGCTTCAGTACCTTGTGAAATGGAAAGGGTACCCCGACTCGGAGAATCAGTGGGTCAACAAGGATGACGTATTCGCTGATGAAGCCATAGCGGAGTACGAGCGGAGTTCAACTGCAGCCAGAACACATATAAGCCAGCACGACGACGCTAAGGTCCTCCCCATCCCACCACACTGGACTCCTCACTCACTCCACAATGTCCCTTCCCTCTTCCTCCTTTTCCTCCCACGCTGCTCCCCGTCTCCGGGGATCCTTCACCCACGAAGAGCTCACGGCAGCAGTCAACAACCTCGCCGCCATCGAGGACCTCGACAACCCCAACACTCCCACCACCTACTGGATGCTCGGCGTCGACGGCCAGCGCCTCAACGTCACGCCCTATACGCAGGCCAAAGTTGATCGGCTTCGCGCAGCTCTCAGAGACTGTGCGGCTCCCTCACCGGGACCTCTCCCGGTTCGAGTGGAGTACTGGGTCGACAATGGCCAAGAACCCGAGCACGCGACGGTGGGAGGAGTGGCGAGAGGTAGCGGCGAGATGGAGACTCGAACAACTGGCGCAAGCAGCGACAAGGAGAACGAAGATCCTGGAGAGGAGGAGGTTGTTCGACGCGACGATGCGCGCCAGATTCAAGAACAACCCGAGCGAGAGCTGAAGGAGTGGTATCCAGCTGAGCACCCCTTCATTATCTCCACCACCGACTCTGATCACCCCAACGAAACACCTTATACGCTCGATACCGCGGGCCGCCCCCTGTACCGAGGCTCCCTGAGGGTAGACCTCCCCCCTATCTCACACCACACGGCCGTGCTTAACCGCCGGCTTTCCGACGCCCGCTTCGCCCCCTACGGTTATGTCCACAACCGAGGGGACAAGTTTGTCCATTTCCCCATCACCGACTCCCAGGGGGTCACCACGCAAGCCGCCTACGTCCAAGTCATTATGACTCCAGACCCGCTGGTCCTCGCGCTCGCCGCGGACAGCGACAAGACGTTCTCCAAACCCCTGTACGCCGAGCCTCAAGTCCGGGAGCGAGGCAAGCCGTATTACACGGAGCTCGAGGTTCAAGCCCTCGCTGCCGGCCACACCAATCAACACCGCCTCGATACGGCGGTGAACGAGTTGAAGGACGTAGGGCTCAAAGCTGAGTTGCACAGATTCCGCTCACTGAAGAAGGAGGCTGAGCGCATCGAGCACCGGCTCCTAGCCCTCTCCCAGGCGCTGGGCGGGATCCAGGGGGACGCCGCACGCTCAAAGTTCCGGTTGGAGATGGCGGACATTCATAATTGGGTGGAGTCGGTCCAGGAAGGTTGGTTGGGAGGCATCGCGACCCCTCGGCGCCGTGGTCGTCGCGGCTGAAAAGGGGGTGATGTCACGATACGCTCGAAGTGGACTCTTACTTACGGACATGGCCTCGTTAGTAAGTAGTAATGTGTCATGGACAGGTGGATCAGTCAGCGAAGTAGTACAATCACATGCCGATGTGGCATGAGTCATAACTAGGATAGCGATAGTAGGGTTCGAGCTACTTTAGCTATTCGTCATCTGGATTGGAGAGGAGCTTTAAAGTGTCCTCGTATATGTATAAATAGTGGCTCGATAAGACCAAGATACGCCATCTTGGTCTTCTTCAATCACCACTCTCTTCTCTTCTCATCCGCGCGTGTTTCGCTTGCCTCTTCGCGCAAGTCGTCCTTATCGATTATCGGATTACCTAGTGGCACGACTTGCCCTAGTGTACGGAGTTGGATCACGTGCCTCACGAAGACGCGCCGTGTATCCCGAGTCTACAAATCACGTGACTCTGAAGAATATTTCGCTAAGTCGTGAACGCCCTTTCGCAGTCCAAGTCGGACTAACGCCGGTGGTGGCGTAACAACTTGGGAGTGGAATGGTCTCTTGGTCGTCAAAGAAGCAGAAAACCATCGCTACCTCCACATGCGCAGCTGAGTACATAGTGGTGTCTGAAGCGAGCAGGGAACTGGTCTGGCTCCGAAGCCTACTAACTGAGCTGGGCTACGAACCCAAAACCCCGTCAAAGCTCCTTTGCGACAACTCAGCAGCCGTAATTCTCAGTGGCGACCAAGCATTCCACGACCGAGTCAAGCACCTCAACGTCCGGTACCATTGGATCAGGGAATGCGTCGAGAACGGAGACGTAGTTGTAACACAAATTGCCACCTCGGACAACACTGCAGACGTCCTCACCAAAGCGCTTCCTGAGCCGGCATTTGCAAGCCTACGCGGTTTTATGGGGCTAGTCAAAGTCACCGACGCTTGAGCGGCAGCGTCTCACTATCCTAGTTCACGCTGAGGGGGAGTGTCGGACCACAGGGGGAGCAACGAAATACATCGATGATCGGACAATGTTTGCGTGCAGGAATTCATAAATACAAACCCTATAATTACACCTAGTTTACGTTCTGTTCCCCTCAGTTCGCCCATTCCCGCGTACTGAGGGGTAAGTTTGTGTCTCGTTCGATCTACTGTACCATCCGCTAATAACCCGCCGTAGTATTACCTAGGTTCATTAATGATAAAATTCAGTTCGCCCATTCCCGCGTACTGAGGGTATTACCTAGGACCTAAAAGAAGCCATTTCTCCATCCATGACGCCGCACTGACCATTGTCGTGCAGCTACCACCTCACATCCGCACGGTGTATCGACAGAGCGACCCGAACAAGACAGAATTGATTGCAAAACACCTTCACGACGGATCGAATGAGCTTGACATCCTCAAGCACCTCCATACAATACAACCGCAGTCTCCCCACGTTATATCGCTGATCGAGACCATCCCTTCAATCACCGGGGGGTGGCTCATTTTACCGAAGCTGCACTCAATCCGCGATCAAGGATTCATGGACCGTCGCGGCGTTCGTGGTCATGATCAGCTTGGTCAGGGCCTCATCAAGGGGCTCGCATATCTTCATGAGCACAGAATTGCACATAGAGACGTCAAGCCTGACAACCTTGTCTGTGACGATGTATTTCGCTTGCAAATCATCGACTTCGACGTAGCTATCGAAGTTCAGGATGAAAATACGGAGGTTGACGAGTACCGTGGCACCAAGGACTGGACAGCGCCCGAAATAGGAAAGGAAGATGGACCGACGCCGATGTATAGCCCCATCAAGGCGGATAGATGGTCGTGTGGGCATGTTCTTCTGCGTCATATGATGGTTGGGAAGGAGACAACCGCCTCTCGGAGTTTGCAGAGCAGCTGATGGCGAACGACCCCCAACGGCGACCGTCGCTACTTGAATGGGACACGTGGTCCATTGTGCCGTTCTCCGTCGAGGCCAACGTACTTGTGGACCGCGGAAAAGAGCCCCGACCCCGGCAAGACATGGTAGAGAAAGTATGAAGCCGCCAGATGCGAAGAAGCCCAGGCTTGTGAGCGACTGAGCGAGCTCTTCGGCCAGATCCTGTGTTACACAGATGTCTTAGACACATAGGGTCGATTAGCTTCTGGTGTAAGTAACAATACGAATCCTGTTCACTGTTGGCGCACGCGTGTGATGGCGTAACTCTTGGCGAGCTGGGCCAGGCTGTCTGGCGGTACGCATCTATCTGACATGTGCAAAGGAGACAAAGCCGGGAAAAAGAGGCGGAAAAACTAAGCACATCAGAACCAATGATCAGAACACTATTAGAAGATTTAGAACATATTTGCCTCGAAAAGTCAATTGCTGCCATGAACATCTCTGACACCTCGTCCAGACTAGATTCGGACGTGTAATTCACTACAATTAGCTTATACGACGAAAGCGTAGACTCGAAATGGAGAGTCGAGGGCTGTGATGAGGCCTGAATAGACACGTTCACAGCCGCACAATGACCAATTGTCTGAGACCAGACCAGGTGCCGTCTTCTGTCGACGGGCAGCTTTGTCATTCAAGCGAGAAGAGACTACTTACCCCGGTTCACAGATTCGCAACCCAAAGTCATGTCAGACGTTCCTTTCTCGACGCCGACCCTCACTCCCCACTAGGGAACTTAAGACTCGTCTTCTCTACGTGCACCAAGCAAAAAATTTCGCCTCAGGCTGCATTTAATCCAAATGTCAATGCCACGAACAAGGGGCCGAAGCCATAACTCGAAGCGCGGCGAAGCGAGAGAGCGTCATGGCGCTGGGCAGCATCGAACATCTTCAGCACTACTTCACCAAGACAGGGCTTATTGCCAAGAAGGAGTACGTCCGCGGTTTTTATCTCTCAATATATATATCTCATCAGATTTCAGGTCCAACGCGCAGCGAAAGGGTCTCGTCCCTGCAATTGGAAGCCTCAGTGCCCACGTCAAAGCGAATCCATCACTCAGTGGCCTTCCAGAACTCGACCTCCCCCTATCGCCCGCACTTCTCGACCCATCTTTCCCTCCATTCACGCCTTATGTCAAGACGTTCGAGGTCAGCCTTGAGAACCTCCAGCCCGGGGGTCACTCAGGTCCTTTCGGTCGTCGAACAATTCTGGAGGCTACGCGCCGACGGTAACGCGCGACTCGGGCCTACTCAGCGTTAACGGGCAGGCGGCGCCGAGCAGCGGCTTCGACGCGCTGCGTACTCTCAAGGTGACAACGCACGCGACCCGCTCTGTCCGGAGTCACCTACTCTCCCTCCTCGACGAGTACGGCCACACACAACCCCGGCAGGTTTCCGCCCGATATCGCTTTCCTCGAGCAAAACCGCAGAAACGGCGCGCCTTCTTCTCGCGCACCGATCGCACCGACCCGCTCGCACGCATCCGGCGCGCGGTGCTCGACGTCCTCCCCCTCCTGCGCGAACTAGAGAAGAGCGCGCGCGTTCCCTTATCGGACGATGCGTACGACGCGGGGCAGCGACCGACGCGTCGTTCTCAGTCTCCGTCATGCAGGTTGGCGGACGGCGCGAGTCGATCCTAGTCTGGACGAAGCGGAGGATGAGTTTAACGTGGACGAAGAGAGCGAGTGGTTACCGTGGGAGCGGTGGGACGAACGGTTCGTGCGCAGCAGTGGATGGCCGTACATGGAGGACTTCAAGATCGAGGGCATCGAGAACCAGCGGGGCGGTGTCGCGCAGTACCTCGACATCGATGAGGTGTTGTTTTGCGGGAGCAGAACATCAGGGCTAGGTATACGAGCAGGAACGTGCGACGCGGAAGGAGATACCCGAGCGTGAGTCGCGGGCAATGGCCGACGCTCGAGCGCACCGCCACTCAATCTCGACCACGTGGTGTCCAACACTGAGACAGCCGCGAGCGGGCGCTCCGCGCGACGGGTGGTGTCCGCGAACACGCGAACATGTTCGATAGCATGCGTGATCTCGTCATGGAGGAGCCTGGGGAGCTGCAAAGACTCGTGGAAGAAGACGGCAACGAGAATGAACGCGACGGCGACGAGACATCTGGCGTGGTCGAAGGGATGGGCGAGATGGAGTACTTTTCCCGACGATCCACTCATGCGCACACACGTGTTGCTCGTCGCGTTCCTTCCCATGTCTATTCTACATCAACTGCCCGGTTCGCAAGATCGAGCCGAGTTCTTGAACGTCCTCTCATCTGGTCAATCACTCTACCTCGCGTGCAACACCGGTGTGCGAAGGTCTGGAAAGCCCTGGGGCTATATCAACATAGAGTCGATACAACCCCCCAATTCCTTTCACTTCGACAACCTCTCAGATCTCGCCTCCTCGCCGCTGCTCACGCGCAACCACGCGCTCCGCCTGCGCATACGGGGGGGTGAGATTGTCCGCTCCTTGCACCCCAACCGGCCTTCCCGCGCGTCACCTTCCTCGACCTTTCGACTCCCCGCCTCAGCGATTATGACATAAGCAGACACCTCCTGCGGCCACCTCGTCCTAGACCGCTGCGATCTGGTTGGCGATGCCTCCGCGCGCGACTTTGCCCACCTTTGCGCATCACTGTATACTCGCGCGCAAAACCTCACCCTCGAGCGACTTGTGAACCGCCGCTTTCGGTAGCGCCTCTGGGATCACGCCCACGCAAGGCACGCGTCCTCCCGCGCGTGTCGGTGCGGCGCGGCGCACATATACGCCCACGCGCGGCGCATGCTTCTTGCTGCGATCCAGCGCGGCCGGGAGGCCATAGCGATGTTCAATGGGGTTGTATCTACCGCTCGGCGGTTCCGCGCAGAGCAAGGCGCGCTGACGTATCGGTTTCCGTGGCGAGGTTGGCAATGCGCGGTGTTAACCTGTGCATTTTTATATCTTACTTTATTTGATCCAGGGCATTACCTATTAGCCAGAGAGCAGGCTTCTATTGGTACATCGTTGAAATCAGATGTATTTGTATTGATGTAATTTATTGATGTAGGGCTAGATGTGTATCTTTACAGTTGTTGTAACAGTGGTGGATCAACGACAGTAACAGTATCATACTTGGTATCATGATGGCGATACAGTACGCCACTCGCTCGCTCACAGTTCACGGTGCTATCACTCACTCACGTAGTCTGAGATTAAATTTGTGCATGGCCTCGTTCACTCTAATAAAAGGATGCACCCCCCTCAGCAGTGCATGTTCATAACTTCAGCGCCTAGTTAAATTTCCCGCTCCCATGTCGACCCCCGCACCACAAACACCTCCCACTGTTCTGACGTACTCCTACAACTCGAAATTGGTTTATGTTTCACCAGGAGAGTCTTACGAGGTACGTTTCTGTCTATCGCTGAACCGAGCACCTTTTGCTTACTCCGAGTCTAGCAAGCTATCGAGTTTGCCCAAGAGGCCTTTCCAGAGCTCCGAGATGTCGATCGTAGTCTGATATACCTCGAAATCCGCGTAATTCTCAAAAACCAGGCCGAACGACCGACGGCGCGAATACATCAAACGGCGTGGTCTCCCGTTGTCACCACCCTGTCGCAATATGAGATCGTGGAAATACACGTCGCATCCCCCCCCTCTTCTTCCCCCCCGCACTCGGTCGCTCAGCCACCTCCATACATTTCAGAAACGGGTGGGTTCACGACGATTATGAAGGGGTCGCCCACAAGCAAAAACTCGTTCGGCCCTGCCCCAATTCAGCAATCACGTATGCATACGTTCATAGCACGACTTTTCCGTCAGAGGTCGTCTTGAAGCCGCCGATTCCTTCGTCTAGATCACTCTAGAATAACCACTACATCATTTGAACCCGCCGCTTCTCACTGGTCACAATCACTGGTGCTCATGAAGAGGAGAGGTACAGAAATAGATAATACAGTCCATTTCGTGGATAATTACCGTAATAAACCATCAACCTCAACCAACACAGCAAGCATGTTACCTCAACCAGGCCTCGGCTAGGGCACAGGATTTCGAACAACAAGGACCAACATCAGGAGGGTGCACTACCCCGACTGCGTGATATGGTGGATGATGTCGACTCTGAAGCTCTGAAGCAGCAGTACAGTAGCAGCAGGCTGGTCCTCTAATTCGTGGTGACGTCACAATTCGGGGCGGAAATCTAGTGCGGAGCTGCAGCGCTTCTAAAAAGGAGTAGGATCTCGGGGCTGGGGTTCTCCCCGTGAGGGTGCGTCAGTAACAGCGGGAGCTGGTCTGACAAAAGTGGCCTGGCTGGTGTCTTGGCAGGTTTTGGTTAGTACGCGTGAGAGATCTGGAGTGCGTGACGTCAAATTCGGCCAGGTAGCAGAAGAGTCATGGCTATGGCTATTAACGCGTAGCGTAGCGAAGGGTACGAAAATAGGGTCCTTTATTGCGTATGTTGAAAATGAGGTTGTCTCGGCCAAGGTAATCATGTGATGATCGTCGTGCTTAATTAATTACGTGCCATGTCAAGAGTAGGTTCCACGAATCGCGAAAATCGCCCCGGAGCTCCGGAGAGACGTTTGTTTCAGATTGTTTCAGAAAAGGAAGAGGTGGCGATGAAGTTGGCAAGTGACAGGGTGTCCCCGTGTGTGAGATATCTTCGAAGCAGCCGCGGCGGATGCGAGGCGCGAGACTCCAGGCCGGTTAATGCTAATGCGCGGATATAACAAGTGATAAAAAGAAAGACAAAATCAAACAAACTACAGGCCGCATACGACGCACGTTCTGCTAGCGATTAATTAAGTTGATATCGACCTGAAAGAGGTGGCAAGTCATAGCTAGAAAGATAAAATAGCAAACGTGACGCAAAAGATGGGCAACTCGCGCTCTCTATCATAGCAACACGGCAGGAGGTATCCAGCAGACCAAAGAGGCAGGCAGACGGATTTACAGACGGACAAAAAATGGTCAGTAGATGGACCTTAGTGCAGCAGGTGGATCGATCAGCGGGAGTGGCTCAGAGTACGCGTTCGAGCATGTTTTCCCACCCGTCGTCCTGGCGTACGACTTCGCGCGCGTCAAAGATAGACAGCTCCGAGAACTTTGACGACGACGGGGAAGGCGGCACGGCCTCGCCGGTGGGATTCGGCTTCAGCGTGGGCACATCCGGCGTTGCGGGAGAGATGATGATACTGTACCGGATCCTCACAGCGCTGCAAGTAAGTCTCGTGAGTACGGAGGCGCCCAGAGGGCAGCGAGGGGGCTTACACGCCGCACAGACGCAGGTTATCAGTCCGCCTGAACGTCCAAACTTTGCGCCCTTTCTCTTCTAAGTCTTCTTGCGAGCCGTCGACCTCTGATTTCGTGAGGGCGGCCTCGAGAGCGATGATGTCGTAGATCGAGTCCGTGTTGATGTGGCCCCAGGGCTTTCTGGATTGTCGGACACCTGCGTTGTACGCAAGGCAGAGCAATTGACCAGATGAGAGGGCGTTCAGGAACTCCGCTCGGTCTTGCGAACCGGGCAGGTGAAATAGAAGAAACGCGGGAAGTAACGTGACGAGCAGCGCGTGTACGCGGATGAGAGGATCGTCGGGGAAGGCACTTCGCTTCGCCCATCGCGGGAGGTCGTCGTCGTCCACGCTAGAAGTTTCGTCGTCTCCGTCTCCGTCGTCGTCATCGCCGTCTTCTTCCACGAGTATTTCGGACTCCTCCGTGACGACGAGATCGCGTATGCTATCTAGCACGTTCGCAGATACCACTCGTCATGCAGAGCGCCCGCTTGCGGTCATTAGTGTCGGGCGCCACCTGGTCGAGATTGAGTAGCGGCGCGCTCGAGCGTCGGCCGTTTCTCTTTCCGCGCCGCACGTTCCTGTTCGTACACCCACCCCCCTCACGTCGCTGGTGCTGCCACCAAAGAGCACCTCGTCGACCGTGTCGAGGTACCGCGCGACGACGCCCCGCTGCTTCTCGATGTCCTTGATCCTGAGGTCTTGCTTGTACAACCATCCACTGCCGAGCACGAGCCGTCGGTCCCACCGCTTCTGCAGCAACTGCTCGCTCTCTTCGTCGACGTTGAAATACTCTTCCTACTCGTCCCAGACTAGAATCGACTCGCGTCGTCCGCCTACTTGCATGACGGAGACCGAAAATGATGCGTCGGTCGGCACATCCGATAGCTCCGTCGGCGACGCAACGCGCCCCCGCGAGCTGTGGTCGCTGCCCACGTCGTAGGCGTCGTCCGACACTGTAAGGGATGTCGGACGGAAACCCTGTCGGGGCTATGAGTGGCCGGCCCGTCAGGGAGGGACAGTAGATAATTCCGGACGGTGCGGATCGCGTGTGTCATCAACTTGAGAGCGCGTAGCAGGTCGAAACCGCTGCTCGGCGCCGCGTATCCGTTAACGCTGAGCAGACCCGAGTCGGGGGGTCGCGCGTCGTCGGAGGCGGAAGTGCTGGTGATGGAGGGAGGTCGGGTTCTGGAAGGCCACTGAATGATGGATTCGCTTTGATGTAGGCACTGAGGCTTCCAATTGCAGGGATGAGACCCTTTCGCTGCGCATTGGACCTGAAATCCATGTATTGAGAGATAAACACCGCGGCCGTACTCCTTCTTGACAATAAGCCCCGTCTTGGTGAAGTAGTGTTGAAGACGTTCGATGCTGCCCAGTGCCATGACGCTCTCTCGCTTCGCCGCAATCTGACTGAATGGTTTCTGCTCCTTGTCTGCGGTACTGACATCCTGACAGAATGCAGCCTGGGGGCGAGATTTTTTGCTTGGTGCGCGTAAAGACGACGAGTCCTGGGGAGGTGTTCTATTGTGCCGCAGTGGCTATTGTTATTGAGAAGGTGGAAGGATAATGGTGCAGCCTGAGGGCGTCTGCCAGGGACGGCGTCGAGGAAGAAATGTCTGACATGACTCCGGGTGGCCAACCTGTGAACCACGCCGGACGGTCCGGGGAAGCAACTTCAGAATGATGAAATTTATTACTGGGTTGCATGTCCAAGACACAGACCAGTCGCTGGTCGTAACGGGTTCTCATGTCAACAGTGTCCTTCCAGGCCGCAGTTCTTAGCTCTCCGTTCTACGCTTTCGTCGTGTAAGTTAATTATAGTCAACTGAACAGCACCTCCGTGGACGGCACTCAGTCACCCGCAAGCCTGGGCTTCTTAGCCTCTGGCGGCTTCATACTTTCTTCTACCATGTCTTGCCGGGGTCGGGGCTCTTTTCCGCAGTCCACAAGTGCGTTGGCCGCGACGGAGAACGGCGCGGCGGACCACTTGTCCCATTCAAGTAGCGATGGTCGCTGTTGGGGGTCGTTCGCCATCAGCTGCTCAGCAAACTCCGAGAGGCGGTTGTCTCCTTTCCCGACCATCATATGACGCAGAAGAACACACCCACACGACCACCTATCGGCCTTGATGGGGCTATACATCGGCGTCGGTCCGTCTTCCTCTCCTATTTCAGGCGCTGTCCAGTCCTCGGTGCCGCGGTATTCGTCAACCTCCGTGTTTTCATCCTGAACTTCGATAGCTACGTCGAAGTCGATGATTTGCAAGCGAAAAACATCGTCACAGACAAGGTTGCTGGGCTTGACGTCTCTATGTGCGACTTTGTGCTCGTGAAGATATGCGAGCCCCTTGATGAGGCCCCGGCCGAGCTGGTCACGACCGCGAACGCCGCGACTGTCCATGAATCCTTGGTCGCGGATTGAGTGCAGCTTCGATAGAATGAGCCACCCCCCGGTGGTTGAAGGGACAGTTTCGATCAACGAGATGATATGCGGAGATGGCGGCCGTATTGTACGAAGGTACTTGAGGATGTGCAGCTCGTTCGATCCATCACACAGGTGCTTTGCAATCAATTCTGTCTTGTTTGGGTCACTCTGTCGATACACACCGTGCGAATGTGAGGTGGTAGCTACAAGAAGATAGTCAGCACGGCGCAAGGATCGAGAGATGACTTCTAGTGTGTTGTACCTTAACGAGTAATTCCCAGGTGCCGCCGTCCGTCTCAAAGACATCCGGTACCACTTGATATCCGGAGGCTTCGAGTTGTTCATTTGCACCGCTAGCATTACCCTTCGGACAAACACTGGGCCCAGGTTGGTTTTCCTTATCGTTGCTGACAGTGCACTTGATTTCGCTGGTGAATTTCGGCATACCGCGGTCCTGACTAAGTTTATCGACACCCGCCGTGAGCTCTTTGACCCTACTTTCTGTGTCACCACTCTCCGAGTCGCTCTCGTTTTCCAATGCAGAGGTAATATTGTACAGTTCGAGTGCAAATTCCATGCGGTCGCCCTCCTTGGAGAGTCTGAAGCTTCGTCGTTTGTGATATACCTGTGACGCTTTAGCATAATATTTTAATGATACAGCCCCCAGGGCATGTGCGCGTACCTTCCGTGAATCCCTTCTCTGATAGAAAATATAGCGGTGAGACAGCCCAGTATGGCCGACAAATATGGCGACGAGAAGAAATGTCTTCTTCTCCTTGTATACGCCTATGAATGTGTTTGCGAACCGAACGACGCTAGCCGCTTGGAGCATCAGGCGGTATAAACCAACGGGAGGTCCATATGGTGGATTCGAATTGACCTCCACGGTCACTCGTGGAAGGCCAAATTTCAGAACCAGGAAATCGTTTTTTGGACTGTAAGTAAAATAATGTTTCCCAACCTAAGTGATCAACGAGAACGGCAATGATTCTTGGCCTCTGAGAGAACATTGGCTCAAAAGAAGACCATATATGTTGTGACACTCACGTTTTAACGACGGCTTTTAGGGTTCCATCACTCGCAATATTTGAATGGAGTGACCTAAAACGGTGAGCGAGTGCATAAAAGAACAGCCAGTTTGCGTCATCTTCCTTGAAGTGCCTTGGGCTTCCTTCCGTTAAGGGATCCCATGACTTCTCCACATCGACAGAGGAGATGTGAATGAGATGATTGATCTCGCGCTTGTTTGCAGGGAAACGGATTTCCTGATCTGCTGTCAAATTGTCAAAGTACTTCTCCCAGGCTGCTTTCCCAACAAATGGCTCGGCTTTTGCGAGCATCTGCCAGTGGCCTCAGTGTCAGAAATTGGACACACACGACAAGATATGAAAATGACTGACCTCGCTGTCATCATCAGCCAGCTTTCGTTTTCGACCTAGGATCTCTTCGTACTTCTTAACGAAGTCGGGAACTATATATGTGGCCACAATGCCGTTCGAGTTCATGTCTTCTTCGATAAAATCCCCCTTGATGTGTACCCAAAGAAAACAGTCTTCATATTTGCTGCCCACTTTAGACACGACAGGGTCTCTGACTTGGAGTGAGTGATCTTCATTTGACACGACAGCTAGTATGGGCTGCATGAGAACTCAACCAACGGCAGTAGACTTGCGTGACGTACCAGGAACTTGCACAAGTAGGGTCTCATCGGGTGGGAGTACAAGGTCCGCCGCTTTCACACTTGTGTTAAGTTCTTCAACGGTGTCCTTGTCATCGATATTGATGTTCCCGAGTATCTCTGCTAAGCGTTTGATGCCAGAGTTCGACCTGTTGATAATATTTTTGCCCTTCAACTTCCACACTGTGAGACTCTCGGCATCGACATGAGCAAGGTCAACTTTCCACTTCTCCTTGACCTTCATCTTTAAATCATATATGACATTGTCGCAGAAGGTAGTGTCAACCAGGAATCGGCTGCCAATAGCCTGAAGGTCATGAGTGACAACAAGAACCCAGCTCATGATGAATGATGGTGGTCGGTTAGCCTGAGGCGGTGACTCGGATACGATGCGCTGAAGCCCCTAACACTAACACGTGATCGCGTGATCTGCTCTCTAAGCTCACCGCCGATTCAATGCCAGGGATCACAACGACAGTAGATGCGAGACCCTGGGCCGGCCGCTGGACATATGTAACTGTAACTAACATTGCTCTCGGTATCCTAATGCGCGGATATAACAAGTGATAAAAAGAAAGACAAAAAACAAACAAACTACAGGCCGCATACGACGCACGTTCTGCTAGCTATTAATAAAGTTGATATCGATCTGAAGAGGAGGTGGCAAGTCATAGCCAGAAAGGTAAATAGCAAGCGTGACGCAAAAGATGGGGCAACTCGCGCTCTCTATCGCGGCAGGAGGTATCCAGCAGACCAATGAAGCAGGCAGAGGATAGACAGAAGGACAAAATGATCAGTAGATGACGGGTATGTGGTCGATCGATCAGCGGGAGTGGCTCCGGCGCTCTTCGACCACCGCCAGTGTCCAGCGGAGGAGTACGCGTTCGAGCATGTTTTCCCACCCGTCGTCCTGGCGTGCGACTTCGCGTGCATCAAAGAAGATAGGAGGCTCTGAGAACTTTGATGACGACGGGGAAGGCGGCACGGGCTCGCCGGTGGGATTCGGCTTCAGCGTGGGCACATCCGGCGTAGCGGGAGAGATGATCGGGAGCATATACCGGATCCTCACAGCGCTGCAAGTAAGTCTCGTGAGTACGGAGGCGCCCGGAGGGCAGCAGCGAGGGGACTTACGCGCCCCACAGACGCAGGTTATCAGTCCGCCTGAACGTCCAACCTTTGCGCCCTTTCTCTTCTTGCGGGCCGTCGACCTCTGACTTCGTGAGGGCGGCCTCGAGAGCGATGATGTCGTGGATCGAGTCCGTGTTGATGTAGCCCCAGGGCTTTCTGGATTGTCGGACACCGGTGTTGTAGGCAAGGCAGAGCAATTGACCAGATGAGAGGGCGTTCAGGAACTCGGCTCGGTCTTGCGAACCGGGCAGGTGAGATAGAAGAGACGCGGGAAGTAACGCAACGAGGAGCGCGTGTACGCGCATGAGGGGATCGTCGGGGAAGGTACTCCGCTTCGCCCATCGCGGGAGATCGTCGTCGTCCACGCTAGATGTCTCGTCGTCTCCGTCTCCGTCGTCGTCGTCGCAGTCTTCTTCCACGAGTATTTCCAACTCCTCGGGCTCCTCTGTGACAACGAGATCGCGCATGCTATCTAGCATGTTCGCAGATACCACCCGTCGTGCGGAGCGTCCAATCGCGGTCGTCTCAGCGTTGGGCGCCATCTGGTTGAGATTGAGTAGCGGCGCGCTCGAGCGTCGGCCTTTGCCCCGCGATTCCCGCTCGGGCCTCTCTTTCCGAGTCGCCCGTTCCTGCTCGTACACCCAGCCCCGAACGTTGTTCTTGTTCCCGCCAAACAACACTTCGTCGACCGTGTCGAGGTACCGCGCGACGACGCCCCGCTGCTTCTCGATGTCCTCGATCTTGAGGTCTTGCCTGTACAGCCATCCGCTGCCGAGCACGAGTCGCTCGTCCCATCGCTCCCGTGGCAACCGCTCGCTCTCCTCGTCGACGTTGAAATCCTCTTCCTCTTCGTCCCAGACTAGAATCGACTCGCGTCGTCCGCCTACTTGCACGACGGAGACCGAGAACGACGCGTCGGTCGGCACATCCGATAGCTCTGTCGGCGACGCGACGCGTCCCTGCGAGCTGTGGTCGCTGCCCACGTCGTAGGCGTCGTCCGATAGGGGAACGCGCGCGCTCTCCTCCAGTTCGCGCAGGAGGGTGAGGACGTCGAGTGCCGCGCGCCGGATGCGTGCGAGCGGGTCGGTGCGATCCGTGCCCGAGAAGACGCGCCGTTTCTGAGGTTCGCTCGTGGAAAGGGAGGTCGGGCGGAAACCCTGTCGGGGCTGTGTGTGCCCGTGCTCGTCGGGGAGGGAGAGTAGGTAATTCCGGACGGAGCGGATCGCGTGCGTTGTCACCTTGAGAGCGCGTAGCACGTCGAAACCGCTGCTCGGCGCCGTGTGTCCGTTAACGCTGAGCAGACCCGGGTCGGGGGGTCGCGCGTCGTCGTCGGCGCGTAGCCTCCAGACTTGTTCGACGACCGACAGGTCCTGAGTGACTCCGGGCCGGAGGTTCTCAGGGTCGATCTCGAAGGTCTTGACATAAGGCGTGAATGGAGGGAAAGATGGGGCGGGAAGTGCGGGTGATGGAGGGAGGTCGAGTTCTGGAAGGCCACTGAGTGATGGATTCGCTTTGATGTGGGCACTGAGGCTTCCAATTGCAGGGACGAGACCCTTTCGCTGCTTGTTGGACCTGAAATCTGATGAGAAATGTATTGAGAGATAAAAACCGCGGACGTACTCCTTCTTGGCAATAAGCCCCGTCTTGGTGAAGTAGTGCTGAAGATGTTCGATGCTGCCCAGCGCCATGACGCTCTCTCGCTTCGCCGCGCTTCGACTAAATGGCTTCTGCTCCTTGTTCGCGGCATTGACATTTGGATAAAATGCAGCCTGAGGGCGAGATTTTTTGCTTGGTGCGCGTGGAGACGACGAGTCTTGGGTTCCCGTAGACTGGGGAGTTAGGGACGGCGTCGAGGAGGAAACGTCTGACATGACTTCGGGTAGCGAACCTGTGAACCGCGGACGGGAAGCAAGTACGCTCTTGTCCGGTCGAGTCTTTTTTCGCCTGGATGACAAAGCTTCCTGGTCACCAATCGAACTTGACCTGGCGGTCTGGTCTCAAAGAGAAAAAAAGGGTGACAACTGTTGTGAGAATTACCTTGGAAGGCTCTCACGTCGATGGGTGTGAACGTGTCCATTCTGGCCTCGTGTCATCGCAGCTCTATGCTTTTGTGTCTAATTATAGTCAACTGAATGACACCGTGGACGAGGTGACAAAATTGTAGTTCATGGCAGCAACTATCACTGGTGCTCAAGTCTTTCTAGCTTGCTTTCTAGCACTTTTTATCTCCGTTGCGCATATCAGAT
Source organism: Lactarius hatsudake (assembly GCA_024734325.1). Classification (NCBI taxonomy): domain Eukaryota; kingdom Fungi; phylum Basidiomycota; class Agaricomycetes; order Russulales; family Russulaceae; genus Lactarius; species Lactarius hatsudake. The sequence continues at coordinate 206,515 of JANSJP010000086.1, read as the reverse complement.
AGATGTGTTACCGGCAGACTTGCCTCTTCATTTTCAACATTAGAGCCAACCCTGAGCTCCATAAGTTATGCCATCACAAGTGTGCGCCAACAGTGGACGGGATGCACTCCGTATCACTACTTACACCGGAAGCTAATCGACGTTGCGTAGACATCTGTGTATCACAATATCTAGCCGAAGAGCTTGCTCAGTCATCCGCAAGCCTGGGCTTCTTCGCATCTGGCAGCTTCATACTTTCTTCTACCATGTCTTGCCGCGGTTGAGGCTCTTTTCCGCAGTCTACAAGTGCGTTAGCTGTGACAGAACGGCACGGCGGACCACTTGTCCCATTCAAGTGGCGACGGTCGTTGTAGGGGATCGTTCGCCATCAGCTGCTCACCAAACTCCGAGAGGCGGTTGTCCCCTTTCCCGGCCAGGACATGACACAGAAGAACACGCCCACACGACCATCTATCGTTTTTGATGGGGCTATACATTGCCGATGTATAGCCCCATCAAAGTCGACATTGGCGTCGGTCCATCTTCCTTTCCCATTTCAGGCACTGCCCAGCCCTTGGTGTCGCGATATTCGTCAACTTCCGTGTTTTCATCTTGGACTTCGGTAGCCACGCCGACGTCGATGGTTTGCAAGCGAAAAAAGTCGTCCCAGACAAGGTGTAACTTCGGTAGAATGAGCCACCCCCGGTGATCAAGAAATTGTTTCGGCCAACGAGATGACGTGCGGAGACTGAGACCGCATTGTATGAAGGTACTCGAGGATGTGCAGCTCGTTGGATCCCTCGCGCAGGTGCTTTGCAATCAATTCTATCTGTGGATGTGAGGAGGAAGCTGCAAGACAATAGTCAGTGTGGCGCCGTGGATGGAGAACGATTTCTAGTGTTGTACCTTCAAGCTTCGAGTTGGAGATCAATTCCCAAGACATCAGGCCATCAGGTGCCAGTGCCACTTGATATTTGCAGGCTTCGAGTTGTTCGTGTGTGCCTCTAGCATCACCCTCCGGACAAACATCACTAGGCCCAGGTTGGTTTTCCCCCACCATTGCCGGCAGTAAGCTTGGTTCGCTGGTGAATATGTGAATGTCGGCATACCACAGTCCTGACCAAGTTTGTCAACACCCGTTGTGAGCACCAAGGCTCTGACCCTGCATTTATGTCACCGTTCTCGCTCAGGTTTTCCAATGCAGAAGTAAAGTTGTATAGTTGCGAACACTCGAATTATACAACATTACTTCGACATCTGAGTTTGAGTGCAAATTCTACAGTGGATTACCCTCCTTCCAAATATGGTATGTTTAAATCACGTGCACAAGCTCCTCCCACACACGTCCTCTATACAGTTGCTGGTCACCATATCTAACATCGGTCGTTGGACTATACCAAGTTGCGCCTTGCCTTGGGTGGGTTGTACTGAAGCCGTTAGCACCATCACGTGATTTACTTCGTTGTCTGCACGGCCACCGCTACCCCGACCGCTGCGCCTTCCGAGGTCATTTAGGGAGCCTACCAGTCTTACGACCTACCAGGGGAGTTGGCCTAGCATGGCACGGCGTGGCATGACCCCTGGTGGACTGGTTGCAATTGGGGTGAGTGTGAGCGGGGAGGAGGGAGGCTTCCTGCTCGGCTTATGTAGCCAGCCAGCCAGCACGGCATTGGCACTGCGCTCCCACACGCACTCCGGGCAGCCAAAACGGGCAACCCCTTTCGGGGCCCCGGCTGCACTTCTTCGACCCCATGTGGACCCCATCAGCGAGGTCATATCGCTGTTGGACCCCTTTGCCATCCGAAGATCCGATAGCGGCAAAGTACCCGAGAGGATCCATGTCTACCGTGACGTCGACTGCACGATATTTCCACTAGGATTCCAAGGTCACCCGGCCCTCTCTTGACGTAACCACCACGGCTTTCACGGCTGCACCCATTCCACGCGTAACGCCCCTCGTCTGCGTCCATTGCCTCTTCATCCTCCTCAGGCGTAAACGCGCTCTCTCTCCGCCAATGCGGAGAGCAAGGTTGCGACCGCACATAATACCCCATGCCATCACTCCAAACCACCCCCACTGCAGCACCGACCAAACTGGGCGTGGTCAATCGTATTCTTGGTGAATATACACCCTCTCGAAACTCTTGGAGCGGGTATGGGGAATGTAGAGTTGGGACACCATAATATATCTGGGGAAAAAGTGTGTAATCTTTCACTGTCTCCTATCAGCGTTCCTGCTTTGCGGGCTCATATTTTTATTTGATACGGTCCTCCCGTCACGCTCTCGACATCTATCATTTTATCTTGCGCTTTTTGTTTTATTTCTTTCCGTCCAAACTACAGTACCCCGCGTTGATCCTGTTCAACCTGTACTCGGAGTACCAAATGCCGAGGCTGCTGCCAGCTACGAAAGGTGCTTCCAAAGGAATTTGTACAATCCGCGAAGCCGCGCTCTATATCGTTCTTACATCGGCGGCAAGCGCGAGATGATTACGCATTAGTGTCATTACTACGTATATAAACGGCGGGCAAGTGCCTGACTACATCGTCAGCCACGGCCGTTTACGCAAACCCGTTGCAAGGAAGATCGCGAGGCAGATCGGAAGCGCGCTAGAGTATTGCCACAAGAACGACGTCGTGCACCGACTCAGGTGCGTCCTCACGACCTACGAATGGCTTTCGGTTGATCGCTGATATCGTCTGCAGACCTCAAAGTTGAGAACCGTCTCATTTCACAAGAGCCCGCACTACTCAAAATTACGACGCTCAAGTCACTCCCTCGCCGACAACGCCGGCATTCCAGCAGTGGAGGCGCCAGTAGCAACAGCAGCAACCCCGGCCCCGTGCACGCGATCCTTTATGAAACCTAGAGAGCCTGCACCAGCACCGATCGTGGTCTCGGGCGGTTCGGGCGCAACCGCCTTAGTGCCCCCAGTCGAATAGTACTCGAAACTTACAAGTCGTTTTAATATCTCACCCCCCTTCCTTCTCGCTCGACGCCATTTCTAGTCTCAGGCCTCCTGCTCTCCCTCGCTCTCTCTGGTCGTCATTTTTTCGCCTTCACGCTCTTGCTTGTGCCTCTCGTTGGCCATCCAGTCACGACGGCACTTCGCCGCCGCCCACTTCCGAACGTCACGGTCAGCTTTGCGTCCTTTCTCATTCTCCTGTCTGGGTTCGCTTCTTCCTCCCTTTTCCCTTTCCGCGGAATGAGTCTCCGCCTTCCGAGATCACCGAGTCTCAAGTCGGTACACCTTTACTCTTCCTATGGCCCTCCAAATCCCCGGTTCGACCTGCAGCAGACCAAACTTTTTTCCATCGCATTACCCGTCCTATGTCCCTTCCCCTCTTCGCTCTACCCATCTTACCGCTCACCTTCGATACCGTCTACGATCGATTCGATGTATATAATGCTGCGTTCTTGACAAGAGAAATCCCGTGTCCTTACTCTCAAGTCAGCGCGCTAAGTCTAGTCTGAAACAAGTATCGCCCTTCACCATCTTGTTTGCCATCCACCTGGGGAAGGCATGCAATGGGCGTCAGTGCGTCGTAGGGCAAATCACCTTGTTGCTCCATTTGCGGGTCTTGCACGTTGAGGATGGCGTCTTGGCTGGCTCGGGTCCGGGGAATAAAAGTGGTGATGGGAGGGTCAGCCGAGAAGGGCATGATTAGGAGGAAAACAAAAGGAACAAGTCTATGCGGTGAGCGGGTAGTGATATTCATGCGCAAGAGGGAAAATAACGTACACGTCTTGGCTTCGTAGCGCACGAATGCTATACTGTCAATGACTCAGTGGGAAGCAATACTTGGCACGATGCATGAAGAGTGAAAGTGAGAGCATGATGCATACTAAGTGCCCAAGTCAACTTTACCTAGATATTGCACTTCGGTTCGTTGCGTGCACGTTAAAACATACAAAGTCACGATGATATTCGATACAAACCATCAAGTAGTATGGGGGAGAATCAAGGCCTAGCTTTTCAAAGTCCAACAAGGGGCTACCGTAACAGGGTTGTCGAATGCTTAGATCGGCGGGCTGGAGGTCGACAAAGGCCGTCAATGCGCGAGGGGGGAGAAGAAAGTAACGAGACTAGACGAACCTAAACAGTAAGCTAACCAGCTAAAGCCCCCATTTCCACCGACAACCAATCGATAGATAAAGGTGCACGGATAAAGAAAGAAGAGAAATCACAGAAGAAGGGGGGAAGAAGGAAGGGGGAGGAGGAAGAAAATAAACTAGATGACTCCACCTCTCAGTAGAACTTCGGCCAGCACTCTGACTCACGTATCTCGATTTCGACATCGTCGAGGCCATTTTCTGAAAGGAGCTCCTTCTTGCACTGGAGGGCCGCGTCAATGCCGACTTCATAGGGGACGGAATTAGGCGACACTCCGATCCAGATGACAACGTTTCCAGAGGGCTCATCTTCATAGCCAAACCGAACGAGATCGATGCTGGTGAATTTGACCCCCTTCGCATCCAGGATTGCGATTACTTTCGGAGCCAGGTCATCCCAGACGTTGCTGATCTCATGTCTCCCCACGACTCTGAGTTCTTTCATCTTGAGGTTTGCCTCCGGGCCGGTGGGGGCCTCCCATGGTGTAGAGCCAGTACGGGCGACCAGGACTGGTTTGGAGGGAAGGCCAGCATAGTAAAGCTTAGCCTCCTGATCAGAAACAGGGGGCAAGGAAGGAGTTGTCCGCGTCATGGAGTGATCTTCTGTCGGTGGACACCGGAAGAAGAAGGGTAAACGAGAAGTTAAGTGTAGCCTGAGGAAGGCAGCAGAAGTGCGATCAGATAGGAAAGAGAATTCAAGATGAGAGTTGAGTTGAAAGAGTAGCGTTTGGCGGGGCTGCTTTTAAAAGGTTCACAGCGAGGGGTAATTGTGGCTAGTAAGCCCCTGTCAGTAAGCCCCTGTCGGAGGTCCGTATTGAAAATGTGATGAGAGGGTATTCAAGAACTCGGTTGAACTAGGCAAGTGAGGTGAGAGTCAATCTGTCGGCGGGGTTGAGTCCGGCACTAGTGTCCAGCTAAAGAGTACGCGCCTCCGCATGTCTCCCACACGTGCAGCTACACGCACACCAAAGATAGACGGCTCCGAGATGTTGACAACGAGGGCGGCCAGCTTGGGATCGCCGGTGGGACCCGGTTCTAGTATGGGAATGTCCGACGTTGCGGGAAAGATGATGGGGAGCATTTAGCAGACCCTGACTGCGCTGCAAGTAGGTCTCATGAATACGCATACACTCGAGGGTCAGCGAGGAAACTTAAGCACCCCAGACGCAAGTCGTCGGTGCACCCGAAACCTTTGTGCCCATTCTCTTCTTGTTCTCCTTCAACCTCTGATGACTTCGTGTTGAACCGGGCAGGTGAGGTAGAATAGACGCGGACAGCAACGTGATGAGCTGGGTATGTGCACGGATGAGCGCGTTGTCCGGGAAGGCACTATACTTTGCCCAATCGTGTCCCCGTTCATGATAGATGCGTCGTCGCCGCTGTCTTCTTCCGCGAGCGGTTGCAGCTCTACAGGGAGGCCGCACACAGCATCTAGCGTGTTCGCAGATACGTGCAGAGCGTCAACTTGTGGCTGTTTCAGTATTGGATGCCTTGGGGCCGGGAATGAACGGCGGGGCGCTCAAGCGCTAGCCCTTGCGCCAAGTCCCCGCTTAGGCTTCTCCTGCACGCTCTTGTTGTTCACCCAGCCCTTGACCTCGCTCTTGCTCCCGCAAAACAGTACCTCGTCGATGGTGTCGAAGTACCGGCGACGACACTCCGCTGCTCCCAGAGGTCTTCGATTTCGAGGTCATGTTCGTACAGCCACTCATTGCCGAGAACCAACGGCGTCTGCCCATCCACTAGCACACGATGAGACGGAGAATAACGCGTCGGTTGGCTCGCCCAACAGTTCGGTCGGCAACGCGACCAGCGACCGAGCTGCCGTTGCTGCCCGCATTGTAGACGTCGTCCAAGGGGGCGCGGGCGCTCCCCGGTTCGCGTAGGAGGGTGAGCACATCGAATGCCGCGCGCTGGATGCGTGTGAATAGGTGGTCGGCGTGGACTGTGATCGATGAGATATGTCGTTTCTGCGGTTCGCTTGTGGAAATAGGTATAGGGTGGAATCCCTGCCAGGCCTATGCGTGTCCGTGTCCGCCAGGAAGGGAACGTAGATATTTCCGGATGGATCACATGAGTTGTCACCTCAAAGGTGTGCAGCACGTCGGAGCCACCGCCAGTGTTCGGCATCGTATGTCCATTGACGCTGAGCAGACCCAGGTCTGGGGTTGCGCATGAAATATGGTGGAAAAGGCGCGGGAAGCTCATTGATGGAAGTCGGGCTCATGTTACTTGATTTATGAAGTACCCTGACCGAGCCGCAGATTGCGAGGTCTTTTTCTACGGTGATTTTGTCGACTTTGTCACCAAGACGCCAAGAGAAGGCTGGATAAGAGTAGTGTCGGCAGAATGGGAGAGGATGGGATGGGACGCCGCACTGGCAAGGCAAGAGACGTCAATAATTCTTTCACGAAGCGTGCGAAAAAAATGGATGACCAGCCTCTTTGGCCCTGCTTTTGTGTCGTCGTTCTCGTTTTCCAATACACATTATGAATTCTACAATATTTGAGTTCGAGAGCAGGTTCTACAGTCGCACAAGGAACCGGATTTTTGAGGCCGTAACTTCTCCTTCTTATACCATCACGTGACCTACCTCGTTTGTCGTAGGATTGCAAGCTCACACGGCTCCTGACGCGCCCACAACGACTTTCACGGCTGCACCCATTCTACGCGGCGCACCCCCCGTCTGCGTCCCTGGTTTCTTCTTCCTCAGGCATATACGCACTCTCACTCCCCTGCGTTGCGACTTGCGACCGCCCCATGCCATAACTCCAAAACACCTAGTGTAGCCCCGACCAAATCGGGCGTGAAAAATCAAATTCTTTGTGAATATACCTCTAGAAAATCAATGGAGTGAGTAGTATGGGCTAAGTGAGGTTGCCACATCACAATAGACCGGAAAAGGTATATAATCTTTCGCTGTCTCTTACACTCGTATTTTTATTTGATACGATCCTCTCATCACGTCCTCGCCATCTATTAGTGCATCTCCCCCCCCCCTTTTTTTTTTTTTTTTTTTTTTTGCTTTCCGACATGTTAGTTTCGTCCCCGAATTGATCCATCACGGGACCCTTCCCGTCAGTTTGTTGCGAAGGGCAGCTAGACTCCCCGCATTTACAGCGCGCAGCGCGCACTTCATATCGGGACTGCGATTATGTCGACAGGGCTTTACCGGAGGGCCTTTTTGACAGCTATTTTGAGTGTGAATGCAACTTTCTCGTCGTTTCTCTTGCAATTTTCCCATTTATCGTTGCTGAGCATTTACCTACACTCCTACAGCTTGCCATTAATATTTACCCCGCGTTGTTCCTGTTCGACCCCTACCCGGATCACCAAATGCCGGGGCTGCTGCCAAGCAAGTAACACAAGATGCGTCCAAACGAATTTGCACAATCCGCGAAGCTGCGGTCTACCGTTCGTACTTCTGCGGCATGCACGAGATGATTACCCGTTAGTATCCTTACTATATGGTGTTCGAGTATATAAACGGCGGGAAAATGCCAGTGCTTGACTCTATCATCAGCCAACCCGTTGCAGGGAAATTCACGAGGCAGATCAGAAGCGCGCTAGAGGATGCCGCAAGAACAATGTCATACACCGATTCGGAGGTGCGTCCTCACGATCTACGAATGGCTCTCGGTTGATCGCTGATGTCGTCTGCAGACCACCCGGTCTCAAGTCGGTACACCACCTATACTCTTCCTAGGGCCCTCCAAATTCCCAACTTTGTCACCCTTCACCTCCCACGCGTGTCATCCTGGACACTGGCTTGCAGCAGAACCTGTAGCCAAATCGTTCGTTCGTCGCACCGCTCGTCCTGTGTCCCTTCCCCGTCGCTCTTATTTTACCTACCCATCTTACTGCTCACCTTCCATACTCGTATCGCGTCGTGTACAATTGATTCAATGTATATGATGCTGCGTTCTTGACCAGAGAAATCCAGTGTCCTTACTCTTCTCTATGTCAGCGCGTTAGTAAGTCTAGTCAGAAGTAAGTATCGCCGTCCTTGCCTGGGGAAAGCCTGCAATGGATGTCAGTGCGTTGTAGGGTAAGTCACCTTGTTGCCCCATTTGCGGGTCCTGCACGTTGAGGATGGCGTCTTGGCTGACTCGGGTCCGTATGGGGGTGAGTAGAAGTGGTGGTGGGGGCAGCCGAGAAGGACATGATCACGAGGACGATGCCGAACCACCCATGGGGAAAATAAAAGAACAAGTCTATGCCAGTGCGGTGTGATGTTCGTGCGCAAGAGAAAAAAGAAATGCACACGTCTTGGATATTGGCCTCAGGGCGCACGAATTCTGTATTGTCAATGAGTTGCGGGGGGGGGAGCAACAGTTGGCACGACTGCGCGAAGAGTGAAAGTGAGAGCATAATGCATAAACTCGGTTGCTTTACTCGCATTTATAGTGCCGAGTGCGCAAGTCAACTTCACCCAGATATCGCACTTCGGTTTGTCGTGCGAAAGTTAAAATATACAAAGTCACGATAATATTCGATACAAACCGTCGGGTACAAGTGGTCAAATTGAGGGAGAGTAAAAAGCTAGGTTGTCAAAGTCCGAAAAACAAGGGGCTACCGTAACAAGATTAGTCGATCGCATGCATCAGGCTGGACGTCGACAAAGGCCGTCAGCGTATGAGAGGGAAGACAGAAAGAAACGAAACGAGACGAACCTAAAAACCGCCGTTTCCACCGACAACCAATCCATAGATAAAGAAGCGTGGATGAAGAAAGAGGAGAAGCTGCAGAAGGGGAGGAAGAAGAAATGTTGGGGTGTCTAAGTGGACTTGGACGGACCCGACTTGGGGTAGCACCTCGCAAGGGACTTGTTATTGCGGATGGTCTTCAGGATAAACCCAATCGGAGTCACGTAAGTCACGTCAATGGAATCCGTCTTACCGGCACCGCAAGTGATGAGGCCGCCGATGCGTCCGGCACCATCAACGACGACAGAGCCGGAGTCTCCCTTGGCAGAGAAATCTTTGGCAGAGAAATCATGGGACCCACCGGTCCAGGCGTCAAACGGTAAAACAGCCCACTCCTTGGAAATCCCAATGTTGTTGTCGCCCAAGTATTTACGAGCGTACGAAAACACATTGTTGGCGCAGCCAACGGTCAGGCCGCTGGTCTTGCCACGCTTGAGGACTATGATACAAGGTTTGTTGTTCCGGTCATACATGGTTGGCCTGCGCATCTCGTTGTCTGTGATAGTACCCCGAAGACGCAGGCAGTGGTGTCTAGGATAGTCGAAGTTGTGGGTGTTTCTAGGGTTTGGGCGCATCATGGAAATCAGAGCCTCAAAGGGGAACTTGGTACTGACAAGGTTAATGGCGTTACCCGGAAAGCTGCTTGGATCAATCTTCGAGGCGTCAATCTCGATGACGGCCACGTCTCGAGTATACTGCTCGGGGGCAGTACCGACGGCGATGGGGGGGGAGAAGATGACATGACCTAAGACGCGGCTCTCCTCGGTAGCCCAATGGGTCGAGACTTCGTGGTAGAAGGCGGTGAGAGCGACCACGCTCGCCTCCGCCTTATCCAACTGACGCTGGGCCTCATGATCCTCCTTGGCCTTGGCGTCGTCCCTTCCCGCCTTTAGTTCCATGCACCGCTTCAGGTAATCGACATTGAACCCCTGCACACGAATCTTCTCCTTAATAGAGACGAGGTACTGCTTGAATGACTCATCGCTGAACATGACGATATCGTGCCGGCGCTCGCTGGAAGACTTGCGCTCGAACAGCTTGTTCTTGTCTTTGTCCAGGGGGAACACCACGTGCCGAGCGGTGACTAAGAGAAGCCTCTTGCTGCCACTGCCTTCGCTCAGAAAGAAGCCTCCTGTGCCCTCAGTCGAGGGCGTGGACTGGGAACATATGCTGATACCGAGGAAGGCGGTCAGAGGCTCCCGAGCGTCCACCGTCACGGTAGGTTCGAGAAAACGGAAGGCGGGCTGAAGGAGCTGAGGACCGGTGGCCGAGCAGATGATTTCGGACTGGCGTATCTCGACTTCGACATCATTGATACCGTAGTCTAGAAGAATCACCTTGCACTGGAGGGCTACATCGATAGCAACATTGTAGGAGAGCGAATCCGGCCTAACTCCGATCCAGAGAACAACATCTCCAGAGGGGTCGTCGTCATCATCGATGTAGCGAATACGGACGACATCGGTGCTGGTCCAGTCTACTTCCTTCGCATGCAGGACGGCATGTACCTTCAGAGCAAGGTCATCCTCCCAGACGTCACTGATCTCATGCTCCCCCACGACTCGGAGCTCCCTAAGCCTGGAGTATGCCTCCGGGCCGGTGGGTTCCTCCCATGGAGTGCCAGTGCGAGCAATCAAGCGTGGTCTAGAGGGCAGGCCAGCATAGTAAGACCAAGCCTCCAACTTAGAGGCAGGGGGCGGGGGGGTAGGTGTGGTATGCGTCATAGAAAAAATGATCTCCTGTGGCGAGGCGACACCGGAAGGGAAGGGTAAACGAGAAGTTCAGTACAGGAAGGTAGCAGAAGTGGGAAGAAACTAACTTGTGACAATCTTGGAAGATTAAAAATAACGACTCGAGAGAGAGTTGAGATGAGAGTCAGCGCGGGGCAATCGAAACTGGCAAACCCCTGTAGTAGGAGGTCGGTCCGAATGGATGACAAACCAGCAACTTGAACGCACCCAGAGCGTGCGACATCGAATGCGAAGTTCCAACAGGCCCGTTTTTCTCTCCCCATTGTGTGTGTAGTGGGCGGACGGCGCAAATGAGTGCCAGTGGCTGTACAAGCATGACCTCAAGATTGAAGACTTGGGAAGCAGCGGGGTGTCGTCGCGTGGTACCTCGGTTCCATGACGAAATGCTTTTTTGTGGGAACAAGGACGAGGTCAAGGGCTGGATGTACGACAAGAGCGCGCAGCTCGGAAGGAGACGCGGAGCAGGGGCCGGTGCTGGAGCAACCGCCGCCCAATCCCGGCCTCACTCACATCCAATACTGAACGTACTGAACAGCCGTGAGCTTGCGCTCTGCACGACGCGTGGTACTATGCTAGATACACATTCGCGATCTCTCTGTCACTGTCATGGAGGGGCCTGAGGAGCTGCGATGACCTGCGGAAGAAGACTGCGACGATTACGACGACGACGACACTAGCATGGATGATGACTTGATGACGATCGAACGCGATAGACAAAGCTTTCCCAGCAACGCGCTCATGCGCATATATGCCCTACTACTCGTCAGGTTTCTGCCCGCGTCTATTAGAACTACTTCACCTGCCCAGTTCAATGCCCGGTTCAACACCGACTCGATCCACGATATCGTCACTCTTGAAGCTGCTCTCACGAGATCATCAGAGGTCGAAGGCTCACAAGAAGAGAAAGTGCACAAAGGTTCTGAGCGCGTAAGTTTCTCGCTGCTCCCCGAGTGCCTCTGTACTCACGAGACCTGGTTTTGCAACGCTGTGAGGACCCGCTATCTGCTCCCCATCGTCTTTCCTGCCGGACGTGCCCACGGTGAAACCGAATCCCACCTGCTACTCATACCGCCCTCGTCGTCATCAAAGATCTTGGAGCTGTCTATCTTTAATTGAATATGTATCATGATGTAGCCACACGCCGAGATGACAGGTGGGAAGACATGCTCGATCACGTACTCTTCGACTGGACACTGGTGCCAGTGATAATTGAGGAGCGCTGGAACCACTCCCACTGACCGATCGACCCACCGGACAAAGGTCCCCATTGCGGTCGCCTGTCGTCCACTAACCTTCACTTGTCCGTCTGTCTACTTGTCCGTCCGTCCGTCTACCTGCTTGCCTAGTTCCCGCTTTCTTTTTTGGCCTGGGACCGCTCGATACCCTGCTGCACTGCAGTGCCGCATTTGCTATTTGTCTTTCCAGTGACTACTGACTAGTACTGACTTATTACCTGTTATCACGCTTAATTCAAGTTGATATATTAGCAGTGCACGCGTCGTATATCCGACCTGTAGGTTTATTTCAGGCCTTGTCTTTTCCTTTCTGTCGTGATATATCAGCGCGTTAGGGTACCGCTGAGAGTTAGTTAACTCCGGATGACCGGCCAAGAATCTTTCGTTAATGCGACAACTCAGGAATGATCGATCAGGCTGGTCACTCGCAGGCTTCGTACGTACATTAAATTGTTGACTCTGAAAGTAAACTGCTGGTACTGGTAATAATTGTCATCGCACGACTCTATGAAGAAGGTACAGGAGCGCGCGAATGGGAGCCTGAGATAACCCCCATTGCCTTAGTCGCAAACGGACGTCGCCCAAAGGTTCTACCTAGCTCCTTCACCGCATCGTCAATATGTGAACCAGACTTCCCTCCTACGATGTCCCCTAACAGTACCAGAAGCTTGTTGGTGATGTATTCCGGGTAATAGCGATAAGAAATGATGCCATGGTCATCGAAAGCCAGATCGCAGATCAAGTTAAGAATGACACGCTGTGTCCCGATACAATCTTTGTGTTTTCTCCAGCCGGATGTGATGGCTCTGAATGTTCCAATGTAAAGGGCGGAGTATGTGTCCTGCGACCACGCCATGGATAATAGTCGTCCAAGCACAAGCAAGAAAAGTTCGACCGAAAATCCGAACCCGCCACCATCACGAAGATCGAGCAGGCGCCATAGCTGCCGTTCCATCAGATGTGGTCGACCAACAACTGAGCGCCCGCGATCAGCGTCGTTCCACAGGGTACCCAGGCTCTCAAATATCTCCTGGTAGACGTAATTTCCCTGTCCATCGATGATGTTGCGCAATTTTGGGGCATAGGAGCATAAAAGTCGAAGGCGCTGACACAGGAATACAAACTGGGGTGTGAATGCTTGTCCTTGTCCCTCGACAACTGAACCGTTAAAGAATTCGATTGGTTGGATAAGTTCTGTCCTCCTGAACTCATCGAAAGATACACCGGGTAGGTGTACACTCAAACGATGGCTGACTGATTGGATCATAAGGTCGACATGAGAGACAGACATATCGAAGCGCTCTATCTGGCCCGCCGCAGTGGCGATACTTTCAAGCATAGAAATGTCGGCCTCGTGGTCGCGTGCCAGGACCTCCCTGACTTGCACTTCCGTTCTACCCACTTGACCAAGGCGGAATGCTCTTCTCAGTCCGTCAACGCAAAATTGGCTCGCGGTCTCGAAATACTCGTCAATCCTTCGGGAGTTCTCGAGAGCGATTTCATCAATGTTTGTTTGTTCCGAGTCGCCGTCATCTTCTATTTGGAACATTGCAAGGTATCTGACAGAAAGGTCTGTGTGCCATTTTATCACAGGACTGTTCAAACCCCTTCGAGTGATGACCACAAGGGATAGGCATATCCAGCGCGTGAGGAATGACTCGTCAGATCCTGCTGCTGACAGCTCACGGATCTTCTCGAATTCGCCAAGTTTGCTGAGCAACCTTCTAATATCTCCAAACAACTCCAGTTTAACACCGGCACAGAAGACGAGGGATGCCACCGTTTCAACGCATCCACGTGCACGTTTGCGCCACAATTCCTTGCTTGTGAACACTCTGGAATTGTATCAAGTAGGTGCCGTACACGTTTGCAAAGGTCGTCGATGGCAAGGTCCCTGGCTAGATGAGAATCGCTGGTCGCATGAGGTATTAACCGGGTCACCGTCATGTCGTGGGGGATGCCATTCACGGTGCGTGTCCCAAGACTACGTCCGAAGGGACGAAAGAGGCCGTGAGGATGGCAGGTGCGCTGTGAAAGTTGGGAACCATGGTGTGGTAGAATGGACACCTGAAAGTCCATATCCGTCTGCGATCTGACTGTGGGATCAATCGGCCTGGAATTTGTATCTTCGTATTGCGTTACTTCAGAAACCTTTCTCCATACTTCGACGCCCCATTTTGACATAAAAGTGCCTGGTATAGCCATCACAAAAGATTCCATCTCGTCGTCCTCTGTACTATTATCGATCAACCATCGGATGGCCTGAACGTCACGACCTTTGCGTTTTTCATTCTCTTCCATCGCAAGCTGCACCTGCCCTTCGGACATCTTCAGGCTCACAGTCTTGAGAGCTCCGTTGGAGGCCCGATCCGAGTAGGTTTGTGGACGCAACTTTCGAATCACATACCAGATCAGGCCGGAGAATGGGTTTCGAAATGGAGATTGGGGGTTTAGAATCGGAGCAAACATGCTCAAGACGTAAAGCAACCCGCAAACGGTAATTGGAACGATAGTGGTGATGGCGATGGTCGTATTTAGAGCAAGGAGCGAGTCACTGAGTCCCAAGAAGAATAAGAAGAGGGAAACGTGGACCAGTCCCGGTACAGATTCCGCTACCACCGGCATATACCATCCCTCTGCGCCTTCATATAGATACTGCCGCAATCGTGCGCTCTTCAGGGGGTTGCTATACCGCTGAAACACGTGCATGTAGTCCCGTACCCATTGTTGGACGAGCGTTGCGAGGAGCGCAGCAGTAAGGCTGAACACAAGGCTCATGAACCAGAAAGCGTTGACCCGGACATCAGACGAGTTTGGGGTAAAAACGGGATGAGGTGGAGGTGGAGTGGGTGGGATGGAGACCTGTGGGGCGATGGAGGAGACCTGGCTCGAGATCTGGGCGAGCAGCGCAACATTCTGTTGCTGGTAGTAGACCATCTGCTGAGTAGGATCGACTCGAAGGTCTTGAATTTTATCGGTGATAAAGGAAACGAGAGTAGCAGAGAATAAACCGGCCTGTGCGATAGCGCTCGGCTCGGGCTAGCAAACGCCGGATGAAAACAATAGAACACACAAATATAAGGACGCCTTCCATATCGTCTTTTAGGGACCGGATTCGGGGTTCGTCGTGGCTTTTCGCTTCTTTCATGTGAAGAGACCACAAGGCATTGGCGTTGTCGTCGAAATCCCCAATCACGCGAGGTATCTCAGGGAGACTCGGAATTGGCTGAGTGGTGTCGCTGGGGGTTCTACCGTCGCCGGGTCGATGATTGTCACCTGCTTTATTTGTAGCGTGTTAGATCCAAGTCACCAGCATACCAGGAAACCCACCAGAATTTGAAGGACCGTCTTTTTGGGCCTGTGCCTGAAACTGAGTTGATGAACTAGCCTGAACTTCGCGGTCTGCTTGCACCGCTGGCTCGTTAATTCTACTGACTCCCAAAGTTTTATCACCACATCCGAATGTGCGGGTGCTCATTTCATGAGTCTCCCTCTGTCTAACCTCTATGGACAAAGGGTGAGCGGAGAACATGACCGAGGTTGTATTGCAGACCTTCTTCTTGAGGTTGAGCCTCAAGATCAACACCTCGAAAGTTAATCTTTCTCCTAGATTTCATAGTCATTATAAGTTGTGCAGACCGCAGAAGAGAGCAGTGGGGGGAAGGTCACAGAGATCAAGGTACAAGGATGGGTGTTATTGTTCACTGGGGCGCCAGAGTAGTGCCATCGTACACTCATTGTACTACAACGTTATCCGGCCCGAGAGCCTCAGTTCGGGTACAGTTCGTTCGTGTCGCGCTACGTGCAGCAGCGCATGCAGCAGATTCTCTCCGCGGCAACCGTCGCTGCGATTGGGCTTTCATGCAAAACATACCTCCACTCAGGACTCTGTTCCATCTCCGTCCGTGGCCTCCCACACCTCCTCGAGGCCCTGAACAGCCCCGAGAGACAGAACGGGCAGGGCCTGATCACGGGTGACTGTGCTTTCCTTCCTTCCACACACGCGCTGATGCTGACCCCACGCACACAGTCTCTAACCATCTCTCCACGTGCGCCGTTCCCGTTCCTTTGCGCTCCTGCACGCGTCCGCAAAGCAGGACCGCCCGCGCTCAATCCACGCTTGCAGGCTCGATGACCCGCTCACCTGGGGCATCCTCCCCGCGCGCATGTACCTGCAATCCCGCATGACGCGGTGGACCCTCGGTGCCTCGGACATTATGTTCACCAACCCGTAAGGACCCCCTTCTTCCTTTCGTCGTCGTGCGCCCACCGCTCCCGCAGCGTCTTTTCCGCATTCTTCAGGAAAGGTCAGGTCCTCGAGACATTCCGTGGCACAGGCGTATACCAGCCCGCACTCGACACCGCGATCGAAAAGCTGCGCGCAGGCGCGTGGGTACGTCCGTCCTGAAATATTCACCTTCTCATCGACGCTTATATATTTTGCCGAATTCGTAGATACACCTCTTTGCAGAGGGGAAGGTGTGCCAGCCTCACACATACGCGACGGACCCGCAGACGGGACGCGCGCGCCTACGGCGCTTCAAGTGGGGCATGTGCGTCTCCTTTCTCTCGCCCCACCTCCCAAAAATATGCCACCCACTCTCTGACGCCTTACATTCTCCCCACGCCAGCGGCCGTATCGTAATGGAGACTCCGCGCCCTCCCACGATCATCCCCATGTGGATAACTGGTGCGTCCCTTCTCCGCCTTCTCTCTCTCGACCTACACACACACAAACACATACGCAGGCTTCGACAGGCTCATGCCCGAGGGCCGCCACGCGCCATGGAAGTACCTCCCGCGTCCCGGCGCGCGCCTGAGTGTGACATTCGGCGTGCCAGTGTCACCCACGGCGGTGCACGGCGCGCTCGACACGACGACACGCTCAGACATCGTTCCCCAGGAAGCAGCGCAGGCGCAGGAGGCACGGCGACGCGAGGTGCGCATCGCGCTCACGGAAGTCGTCCAGCGTGCCGTGGAGGCGCTTGGGCGGCAGGTGTCGGGGGATCTACTCGCAGAAAAGGACATGAAACCTTAGTTCGTCCGTTACGAATTGCAGATGTGTCGAAAATCTACTGCTTTTGTCGTACCCCCTGGGCAATTCGACGGGGATTAACGTGATTTGAGGCTTGAGCTTGAGACCTGACGTAGACTCGGACAAGGCGTCTCTCCAAAAGCCCCACTGTATTATGGTGTCGAGCCCGTGACAAGAGTCATGGGCCGCTTTGAAAATAAATGCACAAGTGGAAAGTAATATATGCACAGAACCCAGTAGTATAATACTGTAATGTAAGGTTGCGACGAAGGTGATGTGTAGAACGAGCGTAAAAGGTCCAAATATGTGACTGGCGAAAAAACATGGTCGATGGTAATGCCCCTCACTGCGTAACGCAACCAGGTGCGGTGCAACAGCCGGAAGGGTGTCCCTGTTTTAGTGAGAATCTTCCACACCCTCTAAGAGTGCGGTCGCGACGCTCGTGCACGCGTTCATGATCCGCACCTCACTCTGACCGGTATAGTACCACGCCGAGAGTCCCTGTATAGCGCGTACACGCAGTCAACAGTGCATTCAATGGGGAAAAAAAAGAGGGAAGAACGCACGGCCATGATGTAGAACGCAATGAGGATGCTGCCCTCCGCCCAGTTGGTCTTGCCATCAGCCGTAACATAGTTCACGAGGAAGCACGCGCCAAAGAGGAGCATAACTTCGAATAGATCTGCGCCAGTTTTATTCTTAGTACGGGAAAGGAGGGTTGTCGCTAGGGGCAGCCTACCGAAGAGCATAGGCATGGGCTTGTTGGTCCACCAGCCGAGGAGCGTCACAAACGGCATCCAAAAGAGTAGGAACTGGATACTCATGTCGATAGAGCGTGCCTGGGCAAGTCTCTCGGGGCGTTGCGGCTTGTCGTTGAAGAACGACTTCAGCGACTGGCGGATGAAATAGGTGATGGCGATGGTAGCGTCGGCGGAGAATGACGCAATCGGGAGGAGGATGATACCGAACCACCTATAAAGGGTAAAGCACGCGTGGTGAGTATGCGGTGTGATAATCAGAGAAAAAAAACGCACTCTTCTTCGATGTTGTCCTGTTCGCGCACGAATTCTACGCTGTCAACGAGCTATGGGTGAAGGAGCAGTTGGTCCAATGTTTGCATGAACGGAAAAGAGGGGGAATGACGCACAAACTCGGCCGTAACACCCGTGAGCGCCACGGTGATTGCCAGTAAAATGAGACACGCCCAAGGGTTCACCTCCAGCTTTGTCTCTTTAGGCCCCTGTTCCGTGCACAGCCCCTCCTCCGGGTCGTCAGGCTGGGGCGTAGATGCGCCCAGAGGGTGCTGCAGGTAGAAAAGCGAACCAACATAGCTGCAAAGCCAATGTCAATACCAGGACGACTAGAAAAACGAAAGAGAAGAGGCGCACATGACGAGGAGAATGATAGCAAAGCCACGACTGATGCGGAGAAAGTCATCTCTGACCTGGTCAGAAAGGACAGTAGCAATTTCGGGGCCGTTGTTATTATTAATATCGGTAGCCGCAAAGAATGCAGCCAGAATGGCGAGCGCCAGGACACTGCCCGAGTCATCAGCATCTTGCCGTCCTTGCCCGAGACGAAGAGTGAACCCACCCGACTGTGAGGAGCGTGAGATTCAACTGAGTGCGGCGACGATGCAGCTTTTGTTCCCCTGTTTTGGCGCCACCAGTAAAGAACGCGGTACCCGGGACGAGTAGCAGGTGAAGCAAGACGACGCCTGGGGAGATCAGCTCGTTATGGGACACTGGTCCCATGGCGGGTAGCGCAGATCACTCACCAGTAATCGTGGACTGCAGAAGTTTGAGTCTGGCAGCCAGCCAGTCAGTCGTGGTTCCGCCACGCTGTAGGTATACTGAATACGTACTCGCATTTGAGAAGAAGGATTATTGCGAGGGCGGCCTCCACGGCGCTAGGGACCAAGTGTCAGCGCGTTACTACCGATAAAGTCAAAGCTCGGGAAACTCAGGCATACTTGTGCAGCGTAACCACGACCAAGTCGCCTAGGTCCTTCCCGAGATACATTGCCATCTGCTCTCCGCCCCAGTCGAAGAGAATTTCGAGTGGTATGATGGCAAGGAAACAGACTGAAAAGATGACATAATCAACTCGAAAAGAATTTCTGCGACATACGTGAAAATGTGGTCTTATGCCCCCAGTCACCATAGTGAGACGCCCAGGCGAGAGGAATGAAGACGAGCAACGAGTTGATCCCTGCACACCCCAAATACAGTAAGACAGGTGACGAAGACGGAACTTTTCCTGGCCTACAGGAAACGCAGAAAATGGCTCTGGCGCTTTCCCACCAGCCCACCTTGCGTCTGTCCCTCCCAGAGAAACGCCAGAAGCGGATCCTTGGAGGTGAGGGGAGGTGTATTGCTGACGGCGTGCGCCAGCGACAGCATTTCCTTGTTGGGGATGGATCCTTGGGACGCCATGACAAGAATGGGGCTCGATGTGTGCTAGATGCTCAATCGGGCTCCAACGCTCAGAGGAAGAGGGGTGGGTGGGTTGTGTGATGGTGAACGAAGAGATCATTTGTATGATGGACGGGCGTCTTGGGTTTGTTTTCTGTAGACAATCATATCCTAGGACGGAACCAAGACGGAACTTGTCCATAACGCGCCGATAACGCAAATGGCTGTTTTTTATTATTTAAAAAAACACACACATTGACGGCGTTGCCTCGAAAAGATATATGGAGTACCACCGGCCGCAAGGAACGCCGCGAGCGTAACGCTGTCAATAGTTGGATCTGCCCAAACACGCCCTCTTGTTCTAAATCAAATCAAGGTGCATTTATTAGCTGCAGTGACTTTTATAACGATAGGACTCGCGATAGATACCTTCCGTCTTCGAGTCACTGCCTTGCTCTTTTAAGGTATGATATGGCGCCGGGAGGGAAGGGAACCGGTACATGGTGCAAGGAAGTCTCTTGCATGGTAATAGTTGGCGAGAAAATATCTAAGCTGGCAGGCTATGTGGTTAGTTACGGAGAATTAAACGTTCTCCATAAAGAAAACATACACGCAAGCCCCCGACAAGCTCGAGCCAGAAGGCCGCCGCGCGCCATGGAAGTATCTCCCGCACCCCGGCGCGCGCATGAGCGTAACGGTCGGCACGCCAGTGCCACCCGCTGCATTGCAGGAGGAGGAACAGCGGCTCAATGACATGGTGATGCACAGTGCGCTCATGGAAGTCGTCCAGCGCGTCGTGGAGGTGCTTGCCTTGTGCTTGCCAGTGGGCGGAAGGCGTCTAAGATCTACCCACTAGTCCGGGGCCTGGGCTACAGCTGCCACTAAGTTACCATCATAAAAGGAGCCCATTATACCCTGAATTCGTCAGATACGAATTGTAGTGTAGAAGCAATTAGACGGATTGACGTGACGTGCTGTTGCAGTGAAGTAAATCGATAGAGCGCTTTCCACAAATGGATTGAGTGGGCGGGATTTTGGTTCGGGAACTTGTTCGAATTGTTTTCGAAATTAAAAACACCAAAGAAATACCAAAAACAAGTCGTATAAGTAGTTATCCCCACTCTCCGCTCACCCCGCCTAAGTTACTCAACCCATTTGGGAACGCGCTCTATTGACCGCTGTAAAACCAGCTGAGACCAACGGCATAGATAAGGCATCTCTAACGTTTCTCCAAGGCCCCACTGTAATATGATACCTGGTCTAGTCCATGTGGCAAGGCATGGGCCGCTTCGGAAATAAATACTTAAAATACACGAGCGGAAAGTAACAGACAAAGTTAGATGCAAAGAATCCATTGCAGGTGCGGTGGTTATGACAATGTAAAGTGGCAGCGATTGCAGTGATTGTACAAAGAAGCGCGACGAGGATGACGTACAGAACGAACGCAAAAGATCAAAATATGCGATGGTCCACGGTAATGTCTCTAAGGTGCGGTGTAGCAGTCACAAGCCGAAACCAAGGGGTAGCCCCCTCTATTAGTGAGAATCGTCCACGCCCTCTACGAGCGCAAGTGCGACGCTCGTGCACGAGTCCATGATCCGCACCTCATTTTGGCCTGTGTAGTACCACGCCGAGAGTCCCTATGTAGCCCGCGGTCAATGGTGCGTTCGATGGAAGAATGGAGGAACGCACAATCATGGTGTAGAACGCAACGAGGATGGTGCCCTCCGCCCAGTTGGTCTTGGCATCAGCCGTGACATAGTTCACGAGGAAGCATGCCCCAACGAGGAGCGTGACTTCGAATAGATCTGCGCGTGTTGTCTTTTTTAGTACTGTACGGGGGAGGGTGTTTGCTGGTGGCGCGCCTACCGAAGAGCATCGACATGGGCTTGTTGGTCCACCAGCCGAGGAGCGTCACGAATGGCATCCAGAACAGCAGGAACTGGATGCTCATGTCGATAGCGCGTGCCTGGGCAAGACTCTCGGGGGGCTGCTGGCTTGTCATTGATGCACGCCTTCAGCAACTGGCGGATGAAAAAGGTGATGGCGATGGTAGCGTCGGCCGAGAAGGACACGATAGGGAGGAGGATGATGCCGAACCACCTACAAAGCCCGCGTAGTGAGCAGACAGGGTGATCAGAAGAATGGAAATAAAAATAAAAAATAAAAAAACGCACTCCTCTTCGATGTTATGCTGTTCGCGCACGAATTCAATGCTGTCAACAAGCTACGAGCAGTCGGCACGTTTGCATAAAGAGTTGAGAGGGAATGACGCACGAACTCGGCCGTGACACCCATGAGCGCCACGGTGACCGCTAGTAAAATGAGACATGCCCAGGGGTTCACCTCCGGCTCTGCCTCTTCGAGCTCCTTTTCCCTGCGTAGCACCTCCTCTGGGATGCCAGGAAGGGGCGCGAATGCGTTGTTCGCGCCTGGAGGGTCGTGCAGGTAGAAACGCGAGCCGACATAGCTGCAAAGCCAATGTCATTACCATGACGACCAGAAAAAAGAGAGAAGAGACGCACACGACGAGGAGAATGACAGCAAAGCCACGACTGATCCGGAGAAAGTCATCCCTGACTTTGTCAGTAATGGCAGTGGCATTTTCAGAGCCGTTGTTGTTATTGGTATCGGTAGCTGCAAAGAATGCAGCAGGAATGGTGAGTGCCAAGACACTGCCACGGATTATCAGCATCTTGTCGTCCTTGCCCGAGACGAAGACTCGACCCACCCGACTGTAAGAAGCGTGTGATTCAACTGAGAGCGGTGAGGGTGCAGCTGTTGTTCCCATATTCTGGCGACCGCCAGTAAAGAATGCAGTACCCGGGATGAGTAACAGGTGAAGTAAGACAACGCCTGGGTAGATCAGCTCGTTATAAGGTACTGCTCCCGTGGCGGGTAACGCAGATCACTCACCAGCAATCGTGGATTGCAGAAGTTTGAGCCTGTGGTAGCCTGTCAGTCAGTCGTGATTCTGGTAGGTAAACTGGATACATACTCGCATCTGAAGAGAAGGATGATTGCGAGGGTGGCCTCAACGGCGCTAGGGACCAAGTGTCAGCGCCTTACTACCGATAAGGTAAACCCGGGCATACTTGTTCAGCGTTACCACGACCAAGTCGCCTAGGTCCTTCCCGAGGTACATTGCCATCTGCTCTCCGCCCCAGTCAAAGAGCTTTTCGAGTGGTACGATAGCAAGGAAACAGACTGAAAGATGAAGTAAATCAACTCTACTCGAAAAAGAAAGCACCTGCAGGACATACGTGCGAAAGTAGTCCCATGCCCCCATTTATTAAAGTGGGACGCCCAGGCGAAAGGAATGAAGATGAGCCACGAGTTGATCCCTAGCGTAGTGGCAAACCCCAAATACGGTAAGACAGGTGGTGACAAAGCGGAACGTGTTCTCTCGGCTTACAGGAAACGAAGAATATGGCTCTGGCACTTTTCCCCCAGCCCACCTTGCGCCTGTTTCTCCCTGAGAAACGTTGCCAGAAGGGGTGAGAGGAGGTGAGGGGAAGAGCGTTGCTGACGGTTTGTGGTAGCAATTCCTCGATGGGGGTGGACCCCTGGGAACCCATGATAAAATTGAAACTGGGCTACTCAGTCGAGCTCCAATGTCCAGAGGAAGAAGGGGGGGTTGTGTGCGATTGTAAACGAAGAGATGATTTGTATGATGGACGGGCATCGCCGACTCTCAGGTATGTTTTCTGTCGACAGTTCCGGGCCATGTCGCGGCTCCGGTGCGTGAACTGTCCACAACACAACGCATTGATGGCGTTGCCCCGAAAACGGGTGCCAGTGTGACACGTAGCAAGAATCACAGTGAATCGACTTGGCTACCAGCGATCGCACATGCGGGGGGTAAAGGCGTACAGTCGAAATTGTCATAACGCATAACGTGATTCAGCCCCAAAAGGCTATGCGTTATCAGAAATATGCAAGACCACGGTTTTCCCACGGTCCGGGGATTTCCGCATACAGCAAGCAATCGATAAGTGTCAACGACAACGATGATGCACCAGCTTCAAGCCACCCATCCAGCCTCTGCTGGGTGCTCATTCGCAAATCCATTGTCCTCAGCTGGGCCTCAAATTTCCTCAAAACCTTGGAAAGTTCATATGATGCCACTTCAATGATATCAGCATCGCTCATGAACTGATCGGGATTTTCGCCACTCTCCAGCTCACCAGGAGGGTTTACCAGGTCCTCAAGACTCGGAAGTGGCCCGAAAATGCAGCGGCAAGTTTTGAGTCTGCAACTGCTTCCATAAGCTCAGTTCCCACCACTGTCATTGGCTCGTCCCGGGCCCCCACTTCAACTGCGCCGTTTTCAGCTGCGGCCTCTTGTGCAGCCTTTTGAGGCATATGGTCCAAGTTTGGCTCAGACTTTGCAAGTTTGGTCAATGGGCATGTTGGGCCAAAGGAAAATGTAAGAAAAGTGAAAATTCTGAGTCACGATGAGCAATTCAGAGGCACATTTGGGTGTCACGGACGCGTATTATTTTATCTTATTTTTGCGTATTTATACGCATTTATTTGGTAAAGATATAAAGGGCTGAAGTACTGATACCAGTTAGTCACACGGAATGCCACCTATGTGCACGTGATCGTGGGACAAGAGTCCCTTATACGTTTAGTTAAGTTCCGATTGGATGGAAGGAGATGGAAGACTCTAGAAGGATCTAGAAACATACATACGTCATGATGTGTAATATACGCTTACTCGCTGTACTAGGTTTTACTCAGCAAGTGGAGCCGCTCGTAAGCGCGATGACATGTGCATCAGTCAGCACAATAGGATGCGCTATTATTAGACACGACGCGTCAGCTCCTGAGTCAGGGAGTCTTACTGTACACTTAGTAATAGTGTTTAGACTCAGTTTAAGCTCAGCTGTAGTAGTGTATATAAACCCTCATGTAGCGTCCTGAGTGGAACCAACTTGTCCTCTTGGTTCTCCACTCAGGTGCGTATCCACTGTACTCTCCATACTCTGTCAATCTGAACTTGTCCTCTTGGTTCTCCACTCAGCGTGCCACAGTGTGATCACTTGTAGATTGCGTCTTGGATAAAGACCCCAAGTTCTACTTCCTCCACTGTGACTGTACGTTTGGCGCGTGACTTGTCTCCGCGTCAGGTTGAGTGTGCTTACCGGTTCAGTTCAGCCAACCTTCACTTGACTTGACGTAGCGCGGCAGTCGCACCGCTACATTAGGACAAGTTCCTTTTCACACTCCTGAGCCCCGTTACGCTCACCAGTCCCATTACTCCTTTTAGGTGGTTGACGACCATCAGTCCCTTGTGTTATCTACCTCATCCTTTGCCTGGGGAAGTCCGTAAGCAGAATCTGCGCTATTGTGGTACAACTCTAGTGTCCGTAAAGTCGGCATAGATTGTGCTTGCCTATAGGCTTCCATCTGAGTTCAGTGGAACACCTGGGTACCCTCTGCAGAACTGGTCACCACGCCAGATAAGCTGCAGTTGGACGAAAAGCCAGCCAGGCCTAGCCTGCGACAGCTGTACGCGTACCAACCAGAAAAGTTTGAGAGCGCTTCGGCGTGAGAGGCAGCCAACAGGTCGAGAAGACTGAGGCAGACAGCCTTGTAGCTCTACACATACCCCTACCCCACTCCTGAGTGCTCCGTTATCGCCGCAGCCTCGCGCAGTGTGAAACAATCACTGTGTATTGGTCTCGCTTGATCGGACTCTCCATCCATCTTCGAGTTAGCGTTTCGCGCTCGTCGTATCACGTCGTCTTATAATCCACCTATCCCCACACACATCTCCACGCTGCCTCGTTTATTCGAGAACGTCCGCACCCGTCTACGCCGTCTCTTTAGGAGGAGACAAGCTTCAATCACACCACCTCAGACACAAGCCTCTGCTTCGGCATCGCTTCACGTACACCAGGATTCCCAGTCTGAACAAGACCGGATCCCTTCCCCCATCTTCACATCTCGCTCCCGCACATTATCGGCCGAGTCGTTCCACTCCGCCCACTCCTCCTCAAACGAGACACTCGCCCAGTCCGGCGAAAGCTTCGTAGACGAAGACGGTGTCAACATCCGAATTCAAACGTTTCAGTTAGAAAACCCCCCGCGTAACCTCGCCGAACAATACGTTCAGGCGATCTATCACGAGCCCGGATTTGTCAACGGACTCCTAGAACTTTACGGCTTCCAGTACCTAGTAGACGGTACAGACTTCACTGTCCCCCAGCTTGTAGCAGCCGCTGCAGCTTTAATTCCACACCTCTCTCCCCCTCCCTCCGAACGTGGCTCCTCCCCGGAAAGGGAAGCAGACAGCTCGTCTAGCTCAAGCTCAGTATCCACAAGGAGCTCGCTCGAAATTCCACCTCCCGCCGCCCACTAAAGCCGAAAGGGAATACATCTCTCGTATCCAAGACGGGGACGAGATCTCCCCTGACGAACAGTTAGAACTCCTACAAGATTTCCAGAGGGCGCAGGACAGAGCCGAGAGAGAAGAAAGACAGAGAGAATTAGACAGGATGAGTCAACCAGCCGGAAGTTCGACAACCCCCGCTGCCCCCGCCCCACCACCCACGCTAGACGACTGTCTAGCACTCATAAACCAATTGGGCCTCGCTATGGGCCAGCTTGCACAACAGGTCGCAGACCTGACAACGCAAGTGACCATAAGTTCGAGTCGCCCCTCGTCCGGGAAGCAGAAGGAAGTAGTGGCCCGTCCCAAAGCCTGGGATGGGAAAGGCAACTCTACAGACGCCCGTCACTTCCTTGCCGCCTTCCGCAACTGGGCAGGGTCAACCGGAGACGCTATGAATACGTGGGACGCCACCACAAGCACGTGGTATGCAGATGAACACCGCTGGATAGCGGCTGTTCTCAATTTGATGGAAGGGGATGCGAAAACCTGGGCCCTCCCATACTTGGAGCAAGCCAATTCAGGTGGAACTCCCTTTACTGGAACCTTTCAAGGTTTCGTAAACGAGTTTAACCGCAGGTTCAGCCCCCTGGACGTGCAAGAAATAGCACGTGAAGAACTCAAAAAGACAAAACAAGGGAAGAAGCCAGTCTCGGAATACATGTCAGTATTCGAGCAGTACTCAGGACAGACAGGGTGGTCCAAAGAGGACCTTCGCACCCGATTCTACGATGGACTCAACGAGGACATCAAAGACGTCCTGGCCTGGTCAGAGAAGCCTTACAAAACCTATGAAGAGCTCAAGCAATCAGCGCAAACCATTGATCAGCGCATGCGCCAGCGAAGAGCCGAGAAGTCTGGGAAACCGACTTCATCAAACCAAACCTCGTCCCCCGACCCTAACGCCATGCAAGTAGACGCCACGCGTCAGCAAGGCACCCAGAAGAAAGGGGACATATTTAAAACCAAGGCTGAATACCAGAGCTGGATGAAGGGGAAGTGCTATGGGTGTGGATCACCCGACCATGTCAAGAAGGATGGAAACCATGAGCGAGACATATGCAACCACTGTCAAAAGGTCGGACACCGGTCCACCGTCTGTCAGCTCAAGAAAATGGGGAAACCAGGGAAGGCCAAAGTGGCGGCCACTACCACGGAATCCCCGAGCCCACCATCATCAAGTACTGCGGTAGCTGCCGCTTCACCAAGCACCACTCCGGCAAAGACGTCACAGGCAGACGTAGCCAAATTGATGGAGATGGTAACCCGCCAGCAAGAGCAGTTGGAAGCTCTCAAGGCGGCTTTTTGATTAAGGGGTCGCGTGTAGCTGCGACCGGCCCCTTAACAGTAGATGAGGCGGACCTATGTACCTGTACCATATGTTCTCGTGTTTCGGACTCATTTTCTGTAATTCGTACTCACACAGTTTCTGCCTGTAAGATAGATAGTAGTGTCGGTTCCGTTTCTTGTCTTCCCGGTCCCTCCACATTTACATCTGCCTCGGAGATGAACAATACTAGTAGTGTTTCTGTTGCTCCACTTCCTTCCGAAGCAGCGCCGCACGTGATGATTTCTGATGCAGCACTGTCTTCAACCATTATTCCCGAAACAAAAGACAAAAAGTCACACTTTCATATTTCTGTGTATTTAAAAGGACGTCATCGTACTGTAAAAGTAGCAGCAATGGTAGACTCCGGGGCAACTTCGTTGTTCCTGGACAAAAAGTACGCTGACCGCCACAAGATGTTGCAGGTTCCTCTAGAGCACCCCATCACATTATATAACATTGATGGAACGCTCAATGAAGCTGGCAGTATCACCCATAAAGTTCGACTCACCCTCCAAGTCGGACCCACTGAAGACAGTCATGACTTCCTAGTCACTTCACTGGGCCCAGAGGACGTCATTTTGGGGCTGCCATGGCTAAGACTGAGGAACCCGAACATAGACTGGCAGGAAGGCACTATGCGCCTCAACTCAACCGCTGAAATAGCGCAACCAGAGTTGGAGGTAGAGGTGACGCGCATTATGGCAAACCGAATGGAACGCCGCCGTCTCCTTGCGGAGAAGGTGCTCGATACGGCCCAAGACGAAGTGTTTTGCTTAGCAGGCTTTACATACTCTCAACAGATCGCTGAGAGAGCCACAGCCGCTAAACCTAAGAAAACCTTCGAAGAAATGGTACCAGAGCACTACAGAGACTTCGCGAAAGTATTCTCTGAGGAGGAATCCCAGAGGCTCCCTGAACACCAACCATGGGACCATGCCATTGACCTAGAGCCAGACGCAGTTAAGCACTGGAAAGTCAAGTCGTACCCCATGTCGGTCAACGAGCAAGAAGAACTGGATAAATTCCTGCAAGAGCACATTTCAAAAGGATACCTGGTTCCATCAAAGTCACCGATGGCTTCACCAGTATTCTTTATAAAAAAGAAAGACGGAAAGTTACGTCTAGTGCAGGACTATAGGCGGCTTAATAAAATCACCATTAAAAACCGCTATCCACTTCCACTTGCAGCCGACATTGTTAATCGGTTAAAGGGAGCCAGGTACTTCACTAAGTTCGACGTTAGATGGGGCTACCATAATATTCGCATCAAGCCTGGTGACGAATGGAAAGGTGCAATAGTCACAAACCGCGGCCTGTTTGAGCCAAAAGTAATGTACTTTGGCATGACCAACAGCCCAGCCACCTTTCAAGCCCTCATGAACGCCGTATTTGCCGATCTCATCGCCTCAGGAGAAGTCGCAGTCTATATGGATGATATCCTCATCTATAGCCAAGACTTAGAGCATCATCGCCAGATAGTACGCGAAGTGCTCAAACGTCTAAGAGACTACGACCTCTACCTCAAACCCGAGAAGTGCGAATTTGAAAGGCAAGAGATGGAGTACTTAGGGATGATAATCCGTCCCGGAGAAGTGCAGATGGACCCTGGCAAGGTCTCTGCAGTAAGGGAGTGGCCAACACCTACAACGCTTAAAGAGGTGAGAGCGTTTGTTGGGTTCGCCAACTTCTATCGTCGGTTCATTAAGGACTTCGCGGCCATTGCCCGACCCTTACATGACCTCACGAAGAAGGATACTCCATGGCACTGGCATTCGGAGCAGCAGGCTGCATTCGACAAGCTCAAGGAGCGTTTTGTACAGGAACCTATTTTAAAGGTGTACGATCCAAACCTCCCCACGCGCGTCGAAACCGATGCCTCTGGATTTGCTACTGGCGGGATACTCACTCAAAGTACCCAGACGGTCTTTGGCACCCAGTTGCGTATCGCTCTGAGTCTATGAGCAAAGAAGAACGCAACTATGAGATCTACGACAGAGAAATGCTCGGCTTAATCCGCGCCCTAGAGGACTGGAGACATTTCCTCGAAGGCATCTCCTTTGAAGTGATCACCGACCATAAGAATATGGAATGGTGGGCAAGCATGAAAGACTTAAACCGCCGGCAAGCTCGCTGGGCGTTATACTTAAGTCGCTTTGCCTTCAAAATCACTTACAAGAAAGGAGACTCCATGCAAGCCGACGCATTAAGTAGATTCTCAAAAGACCATGTCAAGGACAGTGAGGATAACCGCCAGGTTCAGGTGTTACAACCTAAGCATTTCCTCAATGCCGCCCAAGCCCACTTCCGCCCAGAAGTGGATTCCCTAGGCAGTCGCATAAAACTCGCGTCTATAAGAGAAGCCGAAGTCATAGAGGGTCTTAAAAGTTTACAAAAGACCGCTCCAAAGGCTCTCACAGACGGAGTTGCGCTGTGGGAAGAAGAAGACGGTTTCGTTTATCATAGAGGAAAGCTCTATGTACCCAACGACCGTGCCCTACGTAGAGACGTGGTAAAGTCATGTCACGACTCAATTACTACAGGGCACCCGGGTAAAAACGGAACCATCGAGCTAGTCAGTCGCTACTATTGGTGGCCGCGCATGGCAGGCTTATCAGCTCATATGTAGAAGGATGCGATCGATGCCAACGCTATCGCAAGGATCTGCACCCCAAAGCCATTATTCAGCCGCAAGAAGTACCTGAGGGCCCATGGCAGCTAGTAGGCGTCGATCTAATCGGCCCACTGCCAATGTCACGTGGAAAGGACATGATCCTTAACATAGTGGATCATTACACGAAACAGATCCATCTATTTCCAGTGACTTCTCAGATTACGGCTGATGGGGTAGCATCCATCTACTTTGAACAAGTCTTCCCCTTGCACGGGATTCCTCGAAAGATCATTAGTGATCGAGGACCCCAGTTTGCTGCAAGGAGCATGCGAGCACTATACAAGCGACTAGGGATAGACGCAGGTCTTACCACCGCCTATCACCCTCAAGCTAATGGACAGGTAGAGCGCAAAAACCAAGAAGTAGAAGTCTACTTGCGCCTGTTCATTAGTAAGAGGCAGGATGATTGGGCCGACCTGCTCCCTACAGCGGAATTTGTGGTCAATAGTAGGCTCAACTCTGCAACGGGTCATACACCCTTTGAGCTACTATACGGCTACACGCCTGACTTCACAATCCCTGCTGGTAGGCCTACCGGCATCCCAACGCTCGATAAGCGTCTCCAGAACTTAGTTTCCACAAGAAAGGATGCAGAGGCCGCTCTACGCCTAAGTAAACGGCGAATGCAGACAGACGTTGAACAAAGACATAAGCCATACGTCTTCAACGTCGGGGATAAAGTCTGGTTGCAAGCTAAGCAAATAAAGATTCACCAGCAGTCGTCCAAATTAGGACCTAAGCAACTAGGCCCATTTGAAGTCACTAAAGTCTTAAGTGACGTCGACTACAAGCTTGCACTCCCCCCTGCATTACGGATCCATGATGTATTTCATGTAGACCGCCTCTCCCCTTACAAGGGAAACGAAGTCAACGGGCTTTTGCCACCTCCACCAGACCCCGTCACAGTCGAAGGCGAGGAAGAGTACGAAGTCGACCACATCAGAGACAGCAAACTCTTTGGTCGTACTCTTAAGTACCTCGTTCGATGGAAGGGCTACGGTGAAGGCGAGGACACTTGGGAGCCAGCCAAAAATCTAGCGCACGCCCCGGGAAAAGTACAGGAGTTCCACTCCTTAAACCCAGGCGCACCTAGAAAGATAGCCGCTCTCATATACGCGTCCTTGCCTTGGCAAGCTTCTCATCAGTACACAGAGGCCAACGCGGACGTCGACCCTTAAGAAGGGGGGTGATGTCACGGACGCGTATTATTTTTATCTTATTTTTGCGTATTTATACGCATTTATTTGGTAAAGATATAAAGGGCTGAAGTACTGATACCAGTTAGTCACACGGAATGCCACCTATGTGCACGTGATCGTGGGACAAGAGTCCCTTATACGTTTAGTTAAGTTCCGATTGGATGGAAGGAGATGGAAGACTCTAGAAGGATCTAGAAACATACATACGTCATGATGTGTAATATACGCTTACTCGCTGTACTAGGTTTTACTCAGCAAGTGGAGCCGCTCGTAAGCGCGATGACATGTGCATCAGTCAGCACAATAGGATGCGCTATTATTAGACACGACGCGTCAGCTCCTGAGTCAGGGAGTCTTACTGTACACTTAGTAATAGTGTTTAGACTCAGTTTAAGCTCAGCTGTAGTAGTGTATATAAACCCTCATGTAGCGTCCTGAGTGGAACCAACTTGTCCTCTTGGTTCTCCACTCAGGTGCGTATCCACTGTACTCTCCATACTCTGTCAATCTGAACTTGTCCTCTTGGTTCTCCACTCAGCGTGCCACAGTGTGATCACTTGTAGATTGCGTCTTGGATAAAGACCCCAAGTTCTACTTCCTCCACTGTGACTGTACGTTTGGCGCGTGACTTGTCTCCGCGTCAGGTTGAGTGTGCTTACCGGTTCAGTTCAGCCAACCTTCACTTGACTTGACGTAGCGCGGCAGTCGCACCGCTACATTGGGCTCAATAACGCATATTTGACAGCCAACTCTCCATGCATTATGCATTATGCAATTTCACCGGCGCTTCCCTATGTATTCAATGATTCAGAGCCCTAACCCTATGCGTTATTAAAAATATGCATTATGACAATTTCGACTGTAGCCGGATGCGGGACCACCAGCTCGGCGCTTACTATGCTACCGACGTACCCGTGACCCGCGCGGGCATACCCGTTGTGATAAACATACGAGAAGTAAAGTAAGCTACTAACCTCGGAATTTTGAGAAACGCTAGGTATGAAGTATATGAAGGACGTTTTCTTAAGAGTAAAATTTCTTTTATTTGTGTAAAATTTCATTGAAAATTTCGAGCAACCGAGCTTGTACTGCCGGTCCAGCCGGCCCGAATGCCCCCGACGTGCGCTATTCCCGTTCCTTCGCTCGCTCTTCTGCACGCGTCCGCAAAGCAGGACCACCCGCGCTCAATCGCTTGCAGGCTCGATGGCCCACTCACCTGCGGAATCCCCCCCGCGCGCATGTACCTGCAATCCCACATGATGTGGTGGACCCTCGGCATATTCGTATGGACGCCCGCTTCCTTTCCTTGTCATGCGCTCACCGCTCTCACAGCGCATTTTCAGGCAGGCCGAGACATTCGTGGCACAAGCATATACCAGCCCGCAATCGACACCGCGATCGAACGTTGCGCGCAAGCGCGTGGGTGCGTCCGTCCTCAAATATCCTCCTTCTCATTGATGTTTATATTTAATTCGTAGATACACCTCTTCGCAGAGAGGAAGGTATGCCAGCCTCACACGTACGCGACGGACCCGCAGACGGGACTCGCGCATCTACGGCGCTTCAAGTGGGGCATGTGCGTCTCCCCCTCCCTCGCCCCATCCCCCAAAAATATGACACCACTCTCTGACGTCTTACATCCTCCCCACGCCAGCGGCCGCATCATAATGGAGACCCCGCGTCCTCCCCCATGTAGATAACCGGTGCGCTCCTCCTCCGCCCTCTCTCCCTGTCTCTAAACCCATACCACACGCAGGCTTCGACGGGCTTATGCCAGACAGCCGCCACGCGCCATGGAGGTACCTCCCACGCCCCGGCGCGCGCCTGAGCGTGATGTTCGGCACGCCAGCGTCACCCCCAGCGGTGCACGGCGTGCTCGGTACGACGATGCGCTCAGATGTCGTTCCTGGGAAAGTAGTGGAGGCATAGGAGGAGGCACGGCGACGCGAGGACAGGGAGATGCGCATCGCGCTCACGGAAGTCGTCCAGCGCGCCGTGGAGGCGCTTGGGCGGCAGGTGTTGGGGGATCTACTCGCAGCAAGGACATGAAAGTGGCCCATCCTTAGTTCGTCCGATATGAATTGTAGATATGTAGAAATCTACTGCTTCTGTCATACCGCTGGGAAATTACTAGACGGGCATTGACGTGACATGTTGTTGAAGTTTAAAACCAGTAGACCTGAGGCTTGAGGCCATGAGGCCTGACATAGATAATGTGTCTGTAGCGTTTCTCCAGGCTCGTGACCAGCCTGTATATGAGGATCGATATCGCAGGTATATACAGACGGTCACCGGTCTACGTTCCTCCAAGGCCCCACTGTATTATGGTGTCGAGTCCACGTGACAAGAATCATGGGCCGCTTTGAAAATAAACGCACAGGTGGAAAATAATAGATGCACAGAACCCATTGCGGGTAGTAGTATAATAATGATGTACCGACTGTACGGGTGTTTCAACAAAGGTGACGTGTAGAACGAGCGCAAAAGGTTGACTAGCGAAAAAATATGGTCGACGGTAGGGTCTCTCACTGCGCAACGCAACCAGGTGTGGTGCAGCAGCCGCAAGCCGAAACCAAGGGGTTCCCTGCTTTAATGAGAATCTTTCACGCCCTCTAAGAGTGCGGTCACGACGCTCGTGCACGCGTTCATGATCCGCACCTCGTTTTGACCGGTATAGTACCACGCCGAGAGTCCCTATGTAGCGCGTGCATGCAGTCAACAGTGCATTCGACGGAATAAAGATGAGGGAAGAACGCACGATCATGAAGTAGAACGCAATGAGGATGCTGCCCTCTGCCCAGTTGGTCTTGGCGTCTGCCGTGACATAGTTCACGAGGAAGCACGCGCCAACGAGGAGCACCACTTCGAATAGATCTGCGCCCGTCTTATTTTTAGTATGGGGAAGGAGTTTTTTTTCTGGGGGCAGCTTACCGAAGAGCATAGACATGGGCTTGTTAATCCACCAGCCGAGGAGTGTCACAAACGGCATCCAGAAGAGTAGGAACTGGATACTCATGTCGATAGAGCGGGCCTGGGCAAAACTCTCGGGGCGCCGCGGCTTTAGGTTGCTGCAGAAATACGCCTTCAGAAAGTGGTGGGTGAAATAGGTGATGGCGATGGTAGCGTCGGCGGAGAATGACACAATCGGGAGGAGGATGATACCGAACCACCTACGAAGAAGGAAAGGGGAAAAGGCCCGCGTGATGAATTTGCAGTGATGATAAGAGAAAAAACGCACTCCTCTTCGATGGTGTCCCTTTCGCGCACGAATTCTATGCTGTCAACGAGCTACGGGGGGAGAGTAGTTGGCACAATGTTTGCATGAATGGAAAATAAGGTGAATGATGCACAAACTCGGCCGTGACACCCGTGAGCGCCACGATGATTGCCAGTAAAATGAGACACGCCCAAGGGTTCACCTCCGGCTTTGCCTCTATAAGCTCATGTTCCATGCGCCACACCTCCGCCGGGTCGTCGGGATGGGGCATGGACACGTTGTTCGTTTCCAGAACGTCGTCGTACAGGAAATATAGCGAACAAACATAGCTGCAAAGCCATTGTCAATACCAGGACGACTAGAAAAACGAAAGAGGCGCACATGATGAGGAGAATGACAGCAAAGCCCCGACTGATGCGGAGAAAGTCATCTCTGACCTGGTCAGAAAGGGCAGTAGCAATTCCGAGGCCATTGCTATTACTATCGGTAGTCACAAAGAATGCAGCCGGAATGGTGAGCGCCAGGACACTGCCCGTGTCATCAGCATCTTGTCGTCCTTGCCCAAGACGAACAGTGAACCCACCCGACTGTGAGGAGCGTGAGATTCAACTGAGTGCGGCGACGATGCAGCTTTTGTTCCCGTATTTTGGCGCCGCCAGTAAAGAACGCAGTACCCGGGATGAGTAGTAGGTGAAGCAAGACGACGCCTGGGCAGATCAGCTCATCATGGGGTACTGGTCCCATGGCGGGCAGTACAGATCACTCACCGGTAATCGTGGACTGCAGAAGCTTGAGTCTGTGGCAGCCAACCAGTCAGTCGTGGTTCCACCACGCATGCGTAGGTATACTGGATACGTACTCGCATCTGAGAAGAAGGATGATTGCGAGGGTGGCCTCCACGGCGCTAGGGACCAAGTGTCAGCGCGTTTCTACCGATAAAGTCAAAGCTCGGGAAACTCAGGCATACTTGTGCAGCGTAACCATGACCAAGTCGCCTAAGCGCTTCCCGAGGTACATTGACATCTGCTCTCCACCCCAGTCGAAGAGCTTATCAAGTGGTATGATAGCAAGGAAACAGACTGAAAATATGAAATAAATCAAATCGAAAAGAATTTCCATGACATACGTGAAAAGGTGGTCCTATGCCCCCAGTCATCATAGTGGGACGCCCAGGCGAGAGGAACGAAGATGAGCAACGAGTTGATCCCTGCGTAGTGTACAACAGTAAGACAGGTGACGAAGACGGAACTTTTCCTGGCCTACAGGAAACGCAGAAAATAGCTCTGGCGCTTTCCCACCAGCCCACCTTGCGTCTGTCCCTCCCTGAGAAACGTTGCCAGAAGCGGCCCCTGGAGGTGAGGGAAGGTATGTTGCTGACGGTATGTGCCAGTGACAGCATTTCCTTATCGGGGATGGATCCTTGGGACGCCATGACAAGAACTGGGCTCGATGATCTCGATGTGTGCTAGATGCTCAATCGAACTCCAATGTCCAGAGGAAGAGGATGAGGTTGTGTGATGGTGAACGAAGACACGATTTGTATGATAGACGGGCGTCTCGGGTTTGTTTTCTGTAGACAGTTATGTCCCAGGACGGAACCAGGACGGAACCTGTCCACAACGCATCGATAGTGGATATGGTTTTTTTTTTGTTTTAAAAAAGGGACACATTGATGGCGCTGCCCCGAAAAGAGTGACACGCAGCAACAATTCTGGTGAAACTAACCTGGCTATTAGCAATTGTGTGCGGAATGAAAAGCGTACAGCAGGTATGGATGGGGTACCACCGGCTGCAATGAACGCCCCGAGCGTACGGCTGCGGTGTCAACAGTTGCAGGGCCTGCCCTTTTTTCTAAATCAAAGTGCATTTATTAGCTACAGCAGTTTTCATGACGATAGATCTCGCGATAGATACCTTTCGAGTCACTGCCTTGCTGTCCGGTTTAGGTTCGGTCACGGTATGGCGCCGAGAGGGAAGGGTACCGGTCCATGGCGCAAGGAAGTGTATTAGCTCTTGCATAGTGATAGTTGGTGGCGAGAAAATATCTAAGCTTATAGAGACTGGGTGGAGGCACGAAGTACCCGTCGATCGGGGATGAAGGGTTTGCGTTCCGAAGTGAGGTCGCGACACCCAACCAGCTAGGAATTAATGACGCCGCGAAGCAAGCCTCGATACTAGGAATGGTGACGCCGCGGTGCTTACCCCGTAGGTCGCGGGATGAAAATGGCCAATCAGCACCGTGACCCCATCGTGTGCCCAAAAAAGGTTTGTCCATCTATAAGACAGTTGGTGCACGTTCTGGCACCAAAAGCCGAACGGCCTCGGTGAGGTCTTGACTGTCCCGGTCGGCAGTATTGCGCGAAATTTGCCTCGCTCGCAATGCAACGGCCCATTGCAGCTGTCCTTCCACTCCCCAGCATCAGGGAAAACCTCCCTTGCGAATGGGCTATATTGTAGTGATTACAGTTAGTGAGATAGTGAGCGATACTACTAGTACCTGCCCGATGGCGTGACATGATGGCTGTGATGGCATCACCGCCCATGGTCAGGAGCTCTGCCGCCCATGCTTGCGCCCATGTCCACTACGGCTCAGCGATGTCGACCTGGGTCTGACCTAGTCATGCGCCGACCCGCGCCACGCTTTTAGACGTCCGCGGGAAATTACGAGATGATTTGCGTTCTAGTTGCAAACTTCACACGCTCCGGTCCCCATCAATCTCAAATTGTCTCCGCTTACAGTAAAAACGCGCTCGAATGAGCTCACCCTATTCCCACAATTTATTATTATGAAGGGCGGGGCCGGACAAACCCAAAAGTTGGTCAGGTTTGCATGACTTGACTACCTGAGGGTGGGTTTGGCATCGATAGTGGCGCCAAGCTGCTGGCATCCTTGCGAAGCCAGTGCGAAGCCGTCTTCAGATTGATGGGGCACTTTGAAGAGGCTGAGTAGGATGCCATTCTTTTGACTGATTTGGTCATCAGTACAGTAGAATATAGAACCATCCGAAACATTTGCGTCCTGTCCTGCCTTCGAGAAATGAGAGAAAGAAAAAAAATACATGCATTCGAAAAGTTCGACTTGAAGAATGTTTTTTTGAAAGGCTTCATATCACACCAATAAAAAGTGCAAAATGCCCTCAGGGTCCTTAGGGGAAACCAGCGGCAAGAAACGCTTTGATTGAACCGACCTTAGGGTTCCAAGTTGGCTTAGTGTGAGAGCACTCCGAGTCCCAAGTCGCAAGCCGAGTTGTGGCACCTTTGCTCCCCCTCACTGGATGGAAAATACACTTTTACCATTGACAAAATTTAGGCTGAGCCAATAACAAAGGGTATTTTTTATCCACAATTTTTCATACATAAAATGTTGATAAGGTAACTAAATATTGTCAATGCAATTTCAAAGCACAATATGTAGACAATATAATTTTCCTTTTCCATAATATTGTCAGAATATTATAGAGGTTATATTATGTATCTTGTCAAAATATTTCACATAGTAATATCTTTATAAAATGCAACAGTGGCTCAGTTCAGATGGTTCAGGCAAGGTTCAGGGTTCAACCACAAAAACATTTTATCAAGATATTACTATGTGAAATATTTCAACAAGTATAGCCTTCTATAATATTCTGACAACATTATGGAAAAGGAAAATTATATTGTCTACATATTGTGCTTTGAAATTGCATTGACAATATTTAGTTACTTTATCAACATTTTATGTATGAAAAATTGTTGATAAAAAATACCTTTTGTTATTGGATATGCCTAAATGTTGTCAATGGTAAAAGTGTATTTTCCATCCAGTGCCTTTCTTACGTGAACCACTTCCAGTTGCAACTAACCTTGTCATCAATTTGCCACCTCGCCTCGGATGGCGTCGTTTCTCGTCTCATCTCCGTTCTCACCTCGGGCTGTACAGTAATAGTTACTTTCTTGTTCCCTGCACCACTCTTGCAGACCAGACTTTCACGCTTTGGCCTTTGGCCAATTTCAGACCTCAGGCCTCCATCCTACCTTTAGATTGGCTCTGCTGGCCAATATAAATACTACGCCTTTCAACCTTCCCTCAGGGCCTCGGAGGTCTATAGGGCACAGTTCCCCTGATTCTCTGCAAGATTCTCTGCGTCCTCCAGCAAGGAGCTCGTTAGATCTTTTGTTGCTGCCCCAGCCGGCCCGAATGCTCCCCGACGTTACACGTGAACGCGTGAACATCCACGTGCCTCCCGCCTTCGCTCTCCGGCACACGTCCGCAAAGCAGGATCACCCGCGCTCAATGCACGCTTGCAGGGGCTCGATGACCAACTCACCTGGGGCATCCTCCCCGCGCGCATGTACCTGCAATCCCACATGACGCGGTGGACCCTTGGCGCATCGGACATCATGTTCACCAACCCGTATGGTACGCTCGCTTCCTTTCCTTGTCGTGCTGCTCATCGCTCCCGCAGCGTATTTTCCGCATTCTTCAGGAAGGGCGAGACGTTCTCACAGGCATATACCAGCCCGCAATCGACACCGCGATCGAAAAGCTGCGCGTGGGTGCGTCCGTCCTGAAATATCCACCTTCTCATCGACGTTTATCGAATTTGTAGATACACCTCTTCGCAGAAGGGAAGGTATGTCCAGCCTTACAGGTGCGCGACGGACCCCAGACGGGACTCACGCGTCTACGGCGCTGCAAGCTTCAAGTGGGGCATGTGCGTTCCCTCCCTCGCCCCATCCCAATATGACACCAACTCTCCGACGTCTTACATTCTCCCCACGCCAGCGACCGTGTCATAATGGAGACCCTGCGTCCTCCCACAATCATCTCCATGTGGATAACCGGTGCGCTCCTTCTCCACCCTCTCTCCCTCTGTCTCTAAACGCATACACACACGTAGAGGCTTCGACGGGCTTATACCAGAAGGCCGCCACGTGCCATGGAAGTACCTCCCGCGCCCCGGCGCGACATTCGGCGCGCCAGTGTCACCCGCGGCGGTGGTGGCCCGGGGCCTGCGGCTGTAGCAGTCGACACTACCACCACAAGAAGACATGAATGGACACCCTCTTAACTCGTCCGACTACAAGCTGTAGTAGATGCGTACTAGAAATCCTACTGCTTTTTGGTTTTCCATCGAGGGGACGTGATCATCTGTGGAAATAGGCGGATGGTCGAAACCACCGGGCAACTTGACAGAGATCGACGTGACATAGGTTAAGGTTTAAAGCAGTGGATCTCAGGCCAAGGCATTTCTCCAAAAGCCCCGCTTCATCGTATTTCACCATTCGGCCGTCGAGCCCACGTGGTCAGCCTTTGGAAATAAATGCGTAAAGTAACAGATGCACAGAATCCATTGCAGGTGCGGTGGTATGACAAAGTATTGTAAAATAGCAGCGATTGTATGAGGGGGTGCGACGAGGATGGTGTATATGACAAGCTCAAAAGGTCCAAATATGCGACGACTGACGAAAAGGCATGGTCGACGGTATTGTCTCTCACCGCGGTGCCGGTGCAGTAGTCACAAGCGGAAACCAAAGGGGTCCTCTTTTAGTGAGAATCGTCCACGCCATCTACAAGCGCGAGCGCGACGCTAGTGCACGAGTTCATGATCCGCACCTCATTTTGGCCTGTGTAGTACCACGCCGAAAGCCCCTATGTAACCCGCCGTCAATGGTGCGTTCGATGGAAAAAAAATGAAGGAGGAACCCACAATCATGGCGTAAAACGCAATGAGGATGCTGCCCTCTGCCCAGTTAGTCTTGGCATCAGCCGTGACATAGTTCACGAGGAAGCACGCGCCAGCGAGGAGCGTGACTTCGAATAGATCTGTGCGTTCTTTCCTTTTAGTACTGTACGGAGTGTTTTTGCTGGGGGCGCCTACCAAAAAGCATTGTCATGGGCTTGTTGGTCCACCAGCCGAGGAGCGTCGACAAATGGCATCCAGAACAGCAGGAACTGGATGCTCATGTCGATAGCGCGTGCCTGGGCAAGACTCTCGGGGCGCTGCGGCTTGTCGTTGAAGAACGCCTTCAGCGACTGGCGGACGAAAAAGGTGATGGCGACGGTAGCGTCGGCTGAGAAGGACACGATCGGAAGGAGGATGATGCCGAACCACCTACAAAGCCCGCGCGGTGAGTACGCAGAGCGATAATAAGAAGAAAAAAACGCACTCTTCTTCGATGTCGACCCGTCGGCGCACGAATTCAATGCTGTCAACGAGCTACGAGCAGTCGGCACGTTTGCATGAACTGTGGAAAGGAGAGAATGACGCACGAACACGGCCGTGACACCCATGAGCCCCACGGTGGTGGCCAGCAAAATGAGACACGCCCAAGGGTTCACCTCCGGCTCTGCCTCTTCGAGCTCCTTTTCCCTGCGCAGCACCTCCTCCGGGATGTGAGGGCGGGGCGTGAACGCGTTGTTCGCGCCCGGAGGATCGTGCAGGTAGAAACGCGAACCGACATAGCTGCAAAGCCAATGTCAACACCACGACGACTAGAAAAAAAAAAAGAGAAGAGGCGGACATAACGAGGAGAATGACAGCAAAGCCACGACTGATGCGGAGAAAGTCATCTCTGACTTTGTCAGTAATAGGAGTGGCATTTTCGGAGCCGTTGTTGTTATTGGTATCGGTAGCTGCAAAGAATGCAGCAGGAATGGTGAGCGCCAAGACACTGCCACGGATTATCAGCATCTTGTCGTCCTTGCCCGAGACGAAGAGTGAACCCACCCGACTGTAAGGAGCGTGTGATTTAACTGAGAACGGTGAGGGTGCAGTTGTTGTTCCCATATTCTGGCGCCGCCAGTAAAGAATGCAGTACCCGGGATGAGTAACAGGTGAAGTAAGACAACGCCTGGGTAGATCAGCTCGTTATAAGGTACTGCTCCCGTGGCGGGTAACGCAAATACTCACCAGTAATCGTGGATTGCAGAAGTTTGAGCCTGTTGTAGCCAGCCAGTCAGTCCGTGGTTCCGCCGCGCAGTATACTGGATACGTACTCGCATCTGAAGAGAAGGACGATTGCGAGGGTGGCCTCAACGGCGCTGGGGACCAAGTGTCAGCGCCTTACTACCGATAAGGGAAACTCGGGGCCTCGGGCATACTTGTTCAGCGTGACGACGACCAAGTCGCCTAGGTCCTTCCCGAGGTACATTGCCATCTGCTCTCCGCCCCAGTCGAAGAACTTTTGGAGCGGTACGATAGCAAGGAAACAGACTGAAAAGAATAAATCAATAAACTCGAAAAGAAAGCATCTCCATGACATACATGTAAAAGTGGTCCCATGAGCCCATCCATTGAAGTGGGACACCCAGGAAATAGGAATGAAGATGAGGTACGAGTTGATCCCTGCGTAATGTGCACCCCCAATACAGTAAGATAGGTGGTGACAAAGCGAACTTTTCTTGCTTACAAGAAACGAAGAATATGGCTCTGGCACTTTCCCACCAGCCAACCTTGCGCCTGTTTCTCCCCAAGAAACGTTGCCAGAAGGGGTGAGAGGAGGTGAGGGGAAGAGCGTTGCTGACGATTTGTGGTAACAATTCCTTGTTGGGGGTGGATCTCTGGGAAGTCATGATAAAAAGCTGGGCTACTTAGTCGAGTTCCAATGTCCAGAGGAAGAAGGGGGGTAATGTGTGATGGTAAACGAAGACATGATTTGTATGATGGACGGGCGTCTCAGGTTTGTTTTCTGTCGACAGTTCCGTACCAAGACAAAATATGTCCAGCAATGTCGCGCTGCGGTGCGTGAGCTATCCATAACACAACGCATTGATGGGGTTGCCCCGAAAAAGGATGCCAGTGTGGTAGCCAAGTTGATTCACTGTGATTCTTGCTACGTATCAGCGATCGTGTGCGGGGGCAACGGCGTAGGCGGCTAGATGCGGGACCACCAGCTCCAAGGAACGGCCGTCGACGTGCTTACTATGCCAGATCACTCATTCAGGACGGGACCACACACCCGTGACCCGTGCGGTCATACATCCCTGAAAATACGAAAAGCTAAATTTTGGGAGAAACAGCTTATAGAGATTTATGGCAGCGGGCAGCCGGATAGGCGAACAATGCGTGAGCGTTGGAGGTCCAGAGGGGAGCGTATGTATGTATGGTCCTCTCCTTCCAAATATTATTCATAGATAACCGTTTAACTACGATAATATTACGATTATCTAACATGTCGGTTTACTAGCCTCGATTTGCCGAACTATGTCCGGTCCGGGCCGAATCCCACACAGCTGAGGTATGTGTACTCTGGGACTATGAAGTATATAAGTATGAAGGACGTTTTCTGATGAGTAAAATTAGAATCGCGGTCGAGCAACTGAGCTCGAGTTAAGTTAAGATAATCTTGTGTTCCCGGACCAGCCGGCCCGAATCCCCCCGACGCTTTCCCGGTCTCCTGCACACCGTCCGCAAAGCAGGACCGCCCGCGCTCAATCCACGCTTGCAGGCTCGATGACCCGCTCACCTGGGGCATCCCCCCCGCGCGTACTGTACCTTCGATCCCACATGACGCGGTAGGATCCTCGGCGCATCGGACATTATGTCCGTATGGACGCCCGCTTCCATTCCTTGTCGTGCGCTCACCGCTCCCGCAGCGTATTTTCCGCATTCTTCAGGAAGGGCCAGGTCCTCGAGAATGTTCCGTGGCACAGGCATATATCAGCCCGCAATCGACACCGCGATCGAAAAGCTGCGTCATCTTAAACATCTACCCTCTCGTCGACGTTTATATTTTGCTGAACTCGTAGATACACCTCTTCGCCGAGGGGAAGGTATGCCAGCCTGACAGATACCCCCAGACGGACTTGCGCGTCTACGACGCTTCAAGTGGGGAATGTGTGTCTCCCCCCCCTCCTCTCTCGTCCCAC
Organism: Lactarius hatsudake; assembly: GCA_024734325.1. NCBI lineage: Eukaryota > Fungi > Basidiomycota > Agaricomycetes > Russulales > Russulaceae > Lactarius > Lactarius hatsudake. The sequence goes on along the minus strand of JANSJP010000086.1, from coordinate 163,614 downwards.
CTCCCCAAAACAGGACCCCCCATTCTGACGTCTCCCCACGATCATCCTTATGTGGATAACCGGTACGCTCCTTCTCCACCCTCTCTCCCTCTGTCTCTAAATGCAAACACACGCAGATGCTTCGACACGTTCATGCCAGAAGGCCGCCACGCGCCATGGAAATACCTCTTGCGCCTCGGCGCGCGCCTGAGCGTGGCATTCGGCGCGCCAGTGTCGCCTGCGGCGGTGCACGGTGCGCTCGGCATGACGACGCGCGAGGTGGTCGTTCCTGGGGCAGAAGCGGAGGCGCAGGAGGAGGCGCGGCGACGCGAGGACAGGGAGATGCGCATCGCGCTCACGGAAGTCGTCCGACGCGCCGTCGGCACTTGGACGGCAGATGTCGGGGAATCTACGCACTGGCCCGGGGGCTGGGGCTACAGCCGCCACTACCACCACCATTGCAGAAGAGAACATGAATGGACTCCCTCTTAATTCGTCCGATACGAGTTGTAGATGTGTTCTAGAAATCCTACTGCTTTTTGGTTTTTCATCATCTAGGGGACGTGATCATCTGTGGAAATAGGCGGATGGTCGAAACCACCAGGCAACTTGACAGAGATCGACGTGACATGGTTGAAGTTTAAAGCAGTGGATCTCAGGCCAAGGCATTTCTCCAAAAGCCCCGCTTCATGGTATTTCACCATTCGGCCGTCGAGCCCACGTGGTCAGCCTTTGGAAATAAATGCGTAAAGTAACAGATGCACAGAATCCATTGCAGGTGCGGTGGTATGACAAAGTATTGTAAAATAGCAGCGATTGTATGAGGGGGTGCGACGAGGATGGTGTATATGACAAGCTCAAAAGGTCCAAATATGCGACGACAGACGAAAAAGCATGGTCGACGGTATTGTCTCTCACCGCGGTGCGGTGTAGGCGGAAACCAAAGGGAAACCCCCTTTTTTAGTGAGAATCGTCCACGCCCTCTACAAGCGCGAGCGCGACGCTCGTGCACGAGTTCATGATCCGCACCTCATTTTGACCGGTATAGTACCACGCCGAGAGTCCCTATGTAGCCCGCCGTTAATGGTGCGTTCGATGGAAGGATGAAGAAGGAACGCACAATCATGGCGTAGAACGCAATGAGGATGGTGCCCTCCGCCCAGTTGGTCTTGGCATCAGCCGTGACATAGTTCACGAGGAAGCACGCGCCAACGAGGAGCGTGACTTCGAATAGATCTGCGCGTGTCGTCTTTTTAGTACTGTATGGGGGAGGGTGTTGGCGCTCCTACCGAAGAGCATCGACATGGGCTTGTTGGTCCACCAGCCGAGGAGCGTCACAAATGGCATCCAGAACAGCAGGAACTGGATGCTCATGTCGATAGCGCGTGCCTGGGCAAGACTCTCGGGGGGCTGCGCCGTGTTGCGGATGAAGGCCTTTAGCGACTGGCGGATGAAAAAGGTGATGGCGACGGTAGCGTCGGCCGAGAAGGACACGATCGGGAGGAGGATGATGCCGAACCACCTACAGAGCCCGCGTGGTGAGCAGACAGGTGATGATAAGAAAGAAAGAGAAACGCACTCCTCTTCGATGTCGTCCTGTTCGCGCACGAATTCTATGCTGTCAACAAGCTACGAGCAGTCGGCACGTTTGCATAAAGAGTTGAAAGGAGGGAACGACGCACGAACTCGGCCGTGACACCCATGAGCGCCACGGTGACCGCTAGTAAAATGAGACATGCCCAGGGGTTCACCTCCGGCTCTGCCTCTTCGAGCTCCTTTTCCATGCGAAGTACCTCCTCTGGGATGTCAGGGCGGGGCGCGAACGCGTTGTTCGCGCCCGGAGGATCGTGCAGGTAGAAACGCGAACCAACATAGCTGCAAAATCAATGTCAACACCCGGATGGCTAGAAATAAAGAGAGCAGAGGCTTACATGACGAGGAGAATGACAGCAAAGCCACGACTGATGCGGAGAAAGTCATCTCTAACTTTGTCAGTAATAGGAGTGGCATTTTCGGAGCCATTGTTGTTATTGGTATCAGTAGCTGCAAAGAATGCAGCAGGAATGGTGAGCGCCAAGACACTGCACGGATTATCAGCACCTTGTCGTCCTTGCCCGAAACGAAGAGTCGACCCACCCGACTGTAAGGAGCGTGTGATTCAGCTGAGAGCGGTGAGGGTGCAGCTGTTGTTCCCATATTCTGGCGCCGCCAGTAAAGAACGCGACACCCGGGATAAGTAGCAGGTGAAGCAAGACGACGCCTGGGTAGATCAGCTCGTTATGGGGTACTGCTCCCGTGGCGGGTAGCGCAGATCACTCACCGGCAATCGTGGACTGCAGAAGTTTGATCCTGTTGTAGCCAGTCAGTCAGTAGTGATTCCGGTAAGTAAACTGGATACATACTCGCATCTGAAGAGAAGGATGATTGCGAGGGTGGCCTCAACGGCGCTAGGGACCAAGTGTCACCGCCTTACTACTGATAAGGGAAACCCGGGCATACTTGTTCAGCGTGACGACGACCAAGTCGCCTAGGTCCTTCCCGAGGTACATTGCCATCTGCTCTCCGCCCCAGTCGAAGAGCTTCTCGAGTGGTACGATAGCAAGGAAACAGACTGAAAAGAATAAATAAATCAACTCGAAAAAGATGGCACCTGCAGGACATACGTGCGAAAGTGGTCCCATGTCCCCATTCATTAAAGTGGGACGCCCAGGCGAGAGGAATGAAGATGAGCCACGAGTTGATCCCTGCGTAGTGTGAACCCCAAATACGGTAAGACAGGTTGGTGGCAAAGCGGAACGTTTCTCTCGGCTTACAGGAAACGAAGAATATGGCTCTGGCACTCTCCCACCAGCCCACCTTGCGTCTGTTTCTCCCCAAGAAACGTTGCCAGAAGCGGTCCCTGGAGGTGAGAGGAGGTGTGTTGCTGACGGTTTGTGGTAGTAATTCCTTGTCGGGGATAGATCCCTGGGACGCCATGATGATAAGAATCGGGCTCGATGAGTGTTAGGTGCCCAGCCGAGCTCCAATGTTCAGAGGAAGAGGGGGGTTGTGTGATGGTAAGCGAAGAGATGATTTGTATGACGGACGGGCGTCTCGGGTTTGTTTTCCGTCGACAGTTCCGTGCCAAGACAGAACCCGTCCGGCATTGTGGCGGTTGCGGTGCGTCGGCTGTCCACAACACAACGCATTGCAACCCATTGATGACGTTGCCCCGAGAAGGGTGTGATTCTGTACGTAGCAAGAATCACAGTGAATCAACTTGGTTACCAGCGATCGTGTGCGGGGGCAAAGGCGTAGTAGGTGGCCGGATGCGGGAACACCGGCTCCAAGGAACGTCAACGCGTTTACTTGGCAGTTGAGGCGAGGTCTAGACCGACGGGTGTTTCAAATCGCAGTGAGCGCTCATTCAACCGGGTTTCTCGAGTTCCTCCTGCCGAAGCGAATAATCGACCGATACAGCTGTGCGATACCGTATATCGTATTACCACTCATCATACCGACCCACCTAGCCAGTTACAGTATCTAGTCATGACGCGTCTGAGGGATACGTGTCAATTAAGCTATCCCACGTTCCGCAATCTCGGAACCAGAGCTCGAGCAATCAGAGGCTGTTATGGCAATTGTGGAGCAAATATATGTATAAGTCCAATGCATCTCCTGACGTGTCCGGGAAGCTACACCGCATCAAACACATGATAATTAGGGAACGGCCCACACATACGAATCGCGAAAGGGGGCCGGCCAAAATAAATCGATGGATGGCGGCATGGAGGTAAATGGGATGCAAAGGGCGTCTAGTCATACAGGGAAGCCGCCTTTTGGGGGGAGGGCAAAGATATACAGATAGCGTAACATGGATCATGACTCTGAATCGTCGCAGCACAGCACACGGGAGTTGGACAACAAGCGAAAAGATAGCACTGGCGGCATAGAAATCTCGTCTGGACTTATGTTTCGCGAAATTTAGGCGAAATAGCCGAGAGCCAGGGCGGTCAAGGTCGATGAGATGAGATTGACCTAGAAAGTGACTTAAAGTGTAAGACTGAGCCGTCGCGTACGTGCACATATACGCACATTGTTATTCGAAAGCACGTCGATACCACTGACATCTTTGACCTCAGACCCATCCTCTGGTGCGATCGACGCGTCTGTCAGTATGCGTTTGCTCGTGATTGAGTATTGCGTCCGCTGCAATGTAGCGCCAAGAAGTGAATCGAGCTGGGACCGCAGTCGGGGGTCAGTCGCAAGAATCCGGAGAGTAGCAAAACCCGAATACGCACGAGTGATCCCAACCCACCAGCAACGGCGCCCCACCCAAGCAGGAGTAGGAACAAATCGCCGGTCTGATCGCGACATGCGGCGTTTTCTACCGACAGTGCAGCCCACATCATCCAGCCCATTGCCATGCCTCCTCCGATAGATGCCCCCGTTCCTAAGAGTGAAAGTGCGCCATTCGTGCCTGGGGGTACGGTCTTGAGAGTCGTAAGCAAGATCGGCGGGGTACTTGAAAGAATGCCGAGCTCCGACGCTAGCGTGTCGCCCATGCAGCAAGCAAAATGTCTTCGAGCGGGTCGTCGGAAAGCCGTCGGAAATTGTTTAGTTTTTGGTTCGGGTTGGTCACATGAGCTGGGTATGGGGTTACGGGGGAGAAAGAGAGGACGACAACGCACCCGAGGACAACGAATAATAGGGCCCGACTCCAGCCATCTGTAATGGCCGGGTCGAGCGGACACCACACCTCATCGACATACGGCACGCTACGCACACCAAAGAGCGCCTCTGCGACACGTACTCCGGGGAAACCGGGGCCATGCAGGGCACCCCAGGCGAGGGTCGCGATAAGTGCGCTGGCGGAGTTGCTGAACACCTGCGCGGCGGTGCGATATCCTGCGTGGTCATGGCCGTCCTCGAGCGTGGCTTTACGTAGTTGGCCCGCGCGCGTCGCACTCGATCCGAGGAGGTAAAAGGCGATGAGGACTATGCCAGGAGTGCGGAGAGGCAGGGAGAGCATGGATATGCCGGTGAGGAAGGCTGCGGCTGCCCCTGAGGGGGAAAGGGAACGCTTTCGAAGGCCATTGACTGAGAGCGCAGTGGCGAAGAGGAAGGGGACCAAAGGGAAGTCGTAGTGGAGCATGGTTAAGATGATGTCCGCTGGCAAATGAGTCAATCCAAACGGAAGTGGGTTCCTTATGAGCGTCTCTTGCCAGCCAATTCATCACCACGATCGGCGCTAATGTCGTCGCTCGTGGGGAATTGCCTCGTGATTTATTTATTCTCATGGCAATTAAACAAATTAAACTTGCCTACTCAGGCTGGCAATCAGGATAACGATCTATCTCTAAACGATCTCCCTGATGTCTGAATCCTTGGCTGGCACGTACTCTCCGATCCCCATCAAAGGCAAGCTAGCCCTCATAACCGGTGCCTCGTAAGCAGAAATCCCGTCTTTGCCTCCAACCGGTTTTTTGACGATTGCAGGGGGGGTATAGGAAAGGCGACAGCTCGTCTCTTTGCTGCGCGAGGCGTCCATCTCGCGCTCCATTATTTCACAGAGCACGACGTAATAAATGCGCTTGTCGAGGAACTGCGTGTTTTTGGCGTGCGCGTCGCCGCATATTCGGCGGATCTCGCCGACTTTGATGCGACGCGTGCCATGCACAAGAAGGTCGTCGAAGAACTCGGACACCCGGATATCCTGTACAGCAATGCTGCGATGACAGGAACCATGCTCGGCATCACGGGTAGAGTACAAGACGTCGATATGGATGAGTTCGAGAAGTGTTGGCGAGTAAATGCGGGCAGCGCTTTCTTGGTCAGTAACTGATTTCCATGATCATTTTCGAAGGGAACTTGCGGTATATGTGACCATCTGACGTAGTTGACGCAACTCTGCGTTCCACACATGGAGGAGCAAGGATATGGCAGAATCGTATTTTGTTCCAGCATCGCCACGGGTGAGTCATCGCCGTGTGCTCCAGCTCTGGGAATTGGTGACTCATGGTTCGCGCAGCCACTGGAGGGGTTGTTGGCCCTCATTACGCCTCTTCGAAGGCTGCGATACACGGTATCATGCACTGGATCGCTAGACAATACAGTAAAAAGGGAATTGTAAGCGTGACCTTGTGTTCCGTTTCCCATACTTGGACTAATTGTTGTTGAATAGACGTGCAATGCCGTTGCTCCAGCCCTGATTGCCAACACGGTGATGTTCAAAAACCCAACCGCTGCCCACCGTGTACGTGGAGTCTTTACTACTTTCGTTTTGGTTTGCGAATGTCGAAATAGGATCTCGTGCCTGTGGGCCGATTTGGTCAGCCTGAAGAGGTCGCTCAAGTAGTGGAACTGCTGGTGACGAACTCATACATGACAGACAAAGTTTGTGATCCCAGTGTGTCGGCCTGCTAGGTGGCTTACCACGTGCAGATCGTAACTTGTGACGGCGGAATGATACCGTCATCCCTTGCATAAAATTCGCCGTTGTGAATCAAGAAGCGTGTTTGTAGTAGACGTATAAGTTCTGTGGCCCCTGAGGCCAAATGGTGAATAGATAAGATAAGATCGAGTTACATCTTCGGAACAGCCAATAGAATGCTCGAGCGCTTATGGCCGTACCGTGCGACAGGACATCACCTTGCCCTCCTCGTCCTTGTCTCGTTTCACCACACCCCACCGTCCCAATATTCTCCCTCCTCTCAAATTCCGCGCATAATCATCTGCTCTCCATCGCAACGCTCACATATCACGGAGCCGAGTGTGTTCACGTGCGACCCAATTCTTTATGACGAACGTGCGGATTCCAGATGGGTACCGGATGGCGGAATAGGGTCGGAGAACATGAGGGCACAGTGGCTACCTTAGCCGCCCTGAACCCGCTCCCCTTCTCCACCCTCTTCAATCTTTAAAATCCTCGTTACCACCGACAATGTCGTCAACATGGTATCACGAATAAATATCCCCTTCTCCGATGTCCTCTTTCCCTGCATATGTGGGTATTTTCCTCTCACCTCTTACTCTTTCCCCATTTTTCTTGGGCTCTAGTGGAATTTGTGCATATGCTGACTTTTTGCGTGGTATAGGGGTGACCACAGTTCAATGTTCACCAAGCTGCTTCACCATGTGTTCTCATTGCCTCATTGTCTTGGGACGACTACGATGTGCAGACCATCCCCCTCCATTAAAATTTCGTTTCAACACCTGCGTTCAACCCCGTTGCGATACTCTGTGACTCATTGGATCAAAGTCGGATATATGCGCAGGGTGGCGGGTGACCCAAGCATACGCGTGGCCCCATCCCCTCTTTGTTTCCCCAAGGTCTTTTCGGATTAATGCCCAAAGGTATTCCATTTCCTCTTTTATGAATATTTTCGATAGGGCACGAGTTGACCGTGCTCAACCTATTTCGTTAGTCTTCGAGGCTCTTTGTGTCAGCCATCAGGTCTGATGGACAAAGTGAAGGGGGAAAGGTATGTTTCAAGTGCCTTTATTTCTATATCGAACGCATATACTAACGCCTTTTTGCACCAGTTGAATAGGTGGATCTGGTACGCCCTTGGAGTTTACATACTATTCGGCTCTTGACCCTTTCTCAGCAATCGCTACTATCGGAGCCATCGCGGATGTGCGTTTCCAGTTGTTCTCTCTCCGTTTTCTTCAGCCGAAATGGCTTACGTTTACGTAGAACCAGCCTTTTACCACACTATGACATCTGTTCGGACAACTTCGCTCGATTCGGATGTTGACCTGAACAGTCAGCGTCCTATGTTTTATCTGCATAGCGTACGTTGATTCATCCATCGTCCGATTTCACATTTATCCATTACTCTGCTAGGTTCCCCAATCCTACTACTGGTTAATTCAGTGATAGGCGATCGTCATTCGGACGGCCAGTCATTCGGAGTTGACTGGTAATTCGGCGCCTCGGCAGGTCATTATCATATCTCAAGCATTACACGCGAGCCGCAAGCAAGTTCGAAGTGTGGAATAGAGGACGTAGAGTTCACTATTAACGTAGAATAGCCACAAACAGACGAGACACAGGCTGTGTGGATGCCAAGGTAAGCGCCACAAAGGGAAGCGTCCACACAACCAAACAAAAGTGGGCGGCCATCATTTTGCTTTTTCGGGCCGGAACATCGGAGCAACTTCCCACGCTCGGTTCTTTCCCCGCAGCGCCGTGGCCCGCCAAAGTGAACGAAAGCCGACACGGATCCTGCGTAGACGACACTTCATAATTTATCCTACCTCGACTCTATCCATGATATGCCCCGTGCACACAACCCCGGTCCCTCTACCCTTCGCAACCGCAACCGTGTTACCAACAAGACTCGCCTCCACATCGTTCAGGGTAGCCTCGATGCCGACCCACTGGCTTTCGATGAGGACGAGGAGAAGGCCCGGATTGTGTCTACCGCTGGAGTTGACGCAGAAGATGCCAATGTGAGCTCGTATTTTCTGTTGCATTCTGCCCTAGGACCCCTCTCGTTGAAAGGTGCCTGCTGGCACGCTCCTATTGGTCGCCACCGTGAGAATTTTGTCCCGCGGAATGCTGACCAATATTTTTTTTCTTCCCAAAATAGGAACACCATCTCCAAGCCGTGTTATCCGCTGCCTCCCAGCGCAACTCAACCGCGCGACCGTCCCGTGGTCCGAGTGATAAGACCACTACGAAACAGCAGGACGTCTTCATCCCAATACCGGACAATACTGGCCTCGTGGAGGACTATGAGTCCCTATACCCTCCCGACCGATGGCGCGAGCCAGTCTCCTACGTCAAGACATCTGAGTCGATCGAAGAGACCACACAAGATGCCCTCTCGCACGGGTTCACTTATCTCATGGACGAGCGAGACAAAGAGTGGCTCGAAAAGAACAACGAAGAAGCTCGTGGCGAAGGAACATCGGCCCAAGGTGCCGTCTCAGCATCTGGCACCACAACGAGGACTTCCCAGCGCAGTGCGAAGGCGAAAGGCAAGGAACCTGACGTCGCGCAGCCTATTGTCATCTCGGAGGACGAGTTTGAACTTGTGATGGGGCTGTTCGAGAAGGTGACACACGAGAAGACCGAGTTTCTGCACCACGTACGTCATCACGTCACCCGATTCGCAGTCGAGCCTGCAATGCTAATGACTCGTCGCTCGTAGGGTCTCGAGCAGGGCTCACCTTTCCCGCCGTTTTCCGAATACCATGATACATTCTCCAACAATTTGACCCCCGACATGTTCGCTGCCTTCGCCGTTCCATTGTGGATTCCGCAACCACAGCAGCTACTTCGCTTTGCGAAGGTCGTTTACCCTTACTGGAAGGAGCGCCGAATTGAGCGAGGCGGCCATCGCATAATCCCTACCCTTAACGTGAGTCTGACGCATCGTCGTACCTCTCTTCATCTGAGGCATTCTCGCTCTAGTACGACGAGTCGGATATCAAAAACGAGTCTTATATTTGCTTCAGGCGGCGTGATGTCAAGGCGATGCGCAAGACTCGCGCCTCACAAGCGTCCTCTTCAGAAAAGCTTATGCGTTTGAAGCAAGAGCTCGCCACTGCCGCTGAGCTTGTGGCCAGTGTTCTCAAGCGCGAGCAATTGAAGCGCGAGGCGGCGCAGCAAGCAAAAGCGGTATGGGAGAAGCGCGAGGACCTCGCCAATCTTAAGCGCAAGTTTCCTTCATTACTCAATGCCAAAGAAGACGAAGAACTGTTCTACGACAAAGAGAAAGTGGTCAAGAAGCCGAAACTGACAGAACCAACGTATGTACATGGCTATTGTCGACAAATACACGAGCTAATACACCATACAGCCGTATCGTGGGGCTCAGGCTCAAGTCGCGCGACAACAACGGCGATCTTATATCTCCTAGTTCGCACCACGACGCCGTTGTTCGTCCGAAGGAACGTGCTGCGGCGATCCTCGCACAAGTCGATCGCGAGATGGCCCGGATCAAAGACCGCGATCATCATTGGGAAGACGGAATCGAGGTATGCCTTCTACTTATCACAGTCTTAATCCCTACTCACCTCTCCGCAGAATGCATATCAGCCCCAGCCGGTCACTCATGCGCAGCGACACTTCAAATGGATCCCACCACCTGATCCGACTCGATCATCGTCACCACAGCCGTCGTCATCTTCGTCGGTGTCTCTCGATGACCACCCGCCCACTCCAGGATGGCGTGCCGTCCGAGTACGCCGAGGTCGTGGAGGTGTACTACGTGTGGACCGCCACACCTCTCGAAGGTCTTCATCGCGTGATGAACTTGTGCGATACCCTCGACGTTCGACGAATGGCACGACTACGGGATCAGAGGAGACTGAGGAGCAACGTGCGACCGATAAGGAGGTTTCGTGGCGGATTCGCGATCGTTGGTTATTTGATGCGGACGACGAGCCTTCCGTCGGAAATGATGGTCCTGATGAAAAAGATAGGGCGCTCGTGGACGAGTTCCATCCCAAGTACGTCTTTCCTACTTGAACTGTCTGACGTCGCTGATAACTTTCTCAGGTATCTACTTAAAGGAATGTCTCTCTACCAAGAAGACGACCATCAACGGCTTACAACAGACCCCACGATCTACACGCCGTCATCTGATGGGCGTCTTTTGGGGTTTTTGCCTTATCGGACCGGAATCGCTCCCGCATTTCGTCGCGACGCCATCATTGTTGGTCCGCGTCCCCTCGTCCCTCAGACTCCCCAGGCCGCAGCGATACAGCAGCACCAACAGCAACTAGCACAGCAAGGCGCTATTGGGATGCCACAGACGACAGGGACGCCCATTTCTATGCAGCAGCAAATGAAAAAGTTGCCCTCGGCGTTAAACGTCCCACAGATGCGTGTCTCGTCCAACGGCAGCCTGCGCCCTCCTGCGACACCCGTTTTGACTGCAATCACCCCTTCTGCGCCTCAGACTTCTCCGCAGTCATCTCCAACGCCGACAGCCGTCAATGGCCAAACCAGTCCCACCCCCGCTCCTCCTTCCGTCAACGAGTCTGAAGAACCACAGTCGTCCTCCACCCCTACTCAGCAGCCAGAGTCCGCCACTCTCTCCACTGAAACGACAACTGGTTCATTGTCTACCGCCTCTCCTATGCCGATCAAACCAACTCAATCACATCATGCGCTTTCACTTCCCAATGGTTACCATATGCAAAACAACTATGCGGCTACTATGACAAATGGGACTACGACGTATCTTCACCATGGCACACAGCAGAACGGGCTCACCGTGCAGCAACTTCAGTTGAAGAACGCATTCACGAATGGCCAGCCGGATATGGCCATCGCCGTCAACGGCTCACGCCCTGCGTCCTACATCGGGCACGTCGTCGGCAATGGAGCGAACTTCAATCTACCGGTGGGGGCCGTCGGTGTTAACGTCGGGATGAACTTGGCCAATATGAACCTGAAACTTGCACCGTCGCGACCAATGCCGTGGGCGGCAGCTCAACGAAGCCCGCAAGCTGTCGCGATCGCACAATCGCTCTCCCCACATATGCACGCGCACACTCCAGCGCCTCAGGTCTCACCACCGCGCGGTGGTCAGACGCCGACTGCGTCGCCTTCGCTACATCAGCAACAGGTGGTCGGTGGGTCTGGCGCGACGTATTAGGCGCTGCATCAGGAGAGATTCTTCGATATCCCTTATTCAGCCCCCCCTCACTCCTATACTTTTTTGCGTTCGTGTGTTATGATGTGGACGTTACTACTTTTTTTTCTTCTTTTGTTACTGATTCAGTTCGTGTATTGTAGCAATGATTTATTTGGAACTCGAAGAACACATGCGCGAAGATACCCTAGCGTACGGTACCTGTCTGTAAGGGGACGAACGCAGAGGCCGTAACGTACAACCTACCCTTCTTCACTTGGGAAGCTCCTGAAGCTGATGCTCCCGCGATGACTCGGAGGCTTGACCGTGGAAGCTGAGCGGCAATTACACTGAGGCGTGAGATTATCTAGCTCGGTGCTGGGACGGAAAGCCCAAATTCAATCGGCTCGCACCGCACGGTCGTTCGTTCGGTCTCAGTCATTAGTGCAGGTGCGTTACTGTAACTCGGGTGGTGCGCAACTGCATTCAGTTTTGAACTTTTGAACGGCGAGGTGCCCTTCCCTTCCTTGGCTATCAAGCTGCGATCATGACTGTGTTACACCTCCAAAGTAGGGGTCTCGTAATGGAGAGACCTCCACATGTGCGCGCATCTACTGTAGGTTTGACTGACTCCCAAATCACAAATACATTTTGGAATACTCACTGTACTATGGTGTTTGAGTTACGCCTTTCAGAATCCCCCACCTCCATTATTTCGCAGGACATGACATGGGAGTATTAGCGCGCGCACCGCAAAATTGTTCTCTCCGGTTTGGCTGGCAGTTCTCCTTTGATAGCCTCTATTCCATCGAACGATCAGGGCTGCCTCTGAGGGGATCACTGGCGCCGACTCGGGGCTCTGAGCAGGCGGACTCGATCGAGTTGGTGACGTGACAGGTAGGGATCTCCAACGCCGGCATCGACGCGCAAGTCGGACGTTCACAGGTGACCGCGGTACCGCCGGTACCATATTGACTGTGCACCTAGTATCTTCCGAGCCGAGCTTCAAACACGTCGCATCGCACTATGAACTTGAAGGCAAGGACCGTATAATATACGCGACATTCTTCCGACTCAGAGGACTGACGGTCTTGTATGTAGAGATGCACGTGGACGGGCACACTGTCTTCGCCAAGCCTGCGCACCTCAATAAATCTGTCGGACTTCTGAAAGAAATCAAGGGCGATGACCTTAATGGCCCGCCGGGGCCGGAGAATGCCCTCAATCTCAACTCAATCGCCGCCTCGAGAGATCACCGTACTATTGGCTATTATAACCCACAGACACAACCACATTCGGTCGATACTGTAAACGCTGACCTCTAACTTACTCTTAGTATACCGGTCATTGCCAAGATACATTATCAACTACTACCTATACGGGGTGCGACAAGCGTCCGAAAAATCACTACGAAACCCAACCATAAAGAAAGAGCAACGAGGGTATATCTAAGGGAGTGTTGAACGTCGTGGAGACAGTGGGGGTTTTTTAGTCTAGTTGAAAGCTGTTATTTCCTGCTCTGCTCGAAAATACCGCGTTAGTACCCAAAGTTGAATCTTGATCGCTCATTTCCTCTAAAGAGGACGATGCACGAGTCCGTAGCCCATCGCCTGCACGTACTCGTCGTCTTCCTCCGGCGTGGCGACGTGCGAGTGCGCGTGCTTAGGCGTACAGCTGTTGCCGTCGCGCGACATAACGTATCCCGGCAGGCAGCGTCGAACCATACATTCGCCAGAGTGACAAGCGACGTCTGCAACACCGGGGATGGCAGTGCAGTCCTGGCCGATAGGCGAGTAGGGCGTCAGGGGGAGCACGCATCCGCCAGCCTAATCAAAAATTTAATTTAGAAAAAAGATGGGCGGTGGCCAAGCATAACTTACAGCTCTCCAGATCGTGCGCTGTGTCGACGCACTCCCACGCTCGGGCACCACCTCCAAACACGCCGCAGGCTGCCCAGCCGTGCCCCATCTCTCTGCAAGATCCGCTGCCGACCCAGCGCCTTTTGAGGGGGCTGCTGGAGGGGCACGCGCCGGAAGCCACGCACTCGCCGTTGCAGACCACGTTGGGCGCGCTGCAGTACGCACGTAGTTGGGTCCGATGAAGGAGAGGACGTGAAGCCGTCGGTGCAGGTGAAGCCGCAGGGATCTCCGTCGACACACGTAGGCACGCTGTAATCGGGGTATGTACAGAGCGAATTAGGCGCACTTTCCTCGATCTAAGAAAAAAAAACAAAGATCAGGGCGCATTTCAGGGCACATCTTAGCATTTTCTGCGTACGATTTCCGTCAAGATGTCTGCTACGGCTGTTTCTCCGGCAGCTTCGACAGCCAATATACCGATTGGATCGCTCTCCAGGTAAAGAGAGATACCAGACAGACAAAGGCAAATATCTTTTATTTAGGAATAAGGACACGATCGGTCAAGAGAAAGGGGACGTCGAACTGACCGGGCGCGCCAAGAATACGAAGATAAGAGATGTAGAGGCGGATGGCTATGAGCGGCGTGTGAACCGTCGCGCACACGTCGAGGACATCACGCGTATCGAGGGGATGCGCAGCCGGATCACGCAACTGAAGAGAGGACGCGCCGGTCCCAAAGAGGAGGCTGAGAACCGGGAGGACGCGGAAGAGGCGCATGATGTCTAGCAAATTAGAGCGGGTCCTAACGAGAAGGCAACGAGAGGAAACGAAGGAAGGATTCAGCCAGAATCTTGAAGTGGTCTTATAGGCCCTCTTGAAATTAGGCACAGGATTATTTATTGATGGGACCTGGGCAAGGTTTGGATAAAGAAGGCACTGCTCCCATTAGTGAGCCGATGCCACTGGGAGCATGATCAACGGAAGACACCAGGAACTCGCCTTGTCGGTCTTCGGGGATGATGTAGTACTCACCGATAACTAGCCAATTTCCAGTCGATCGGAACCAAACTTGGCTTTCAATACAAGTAAGGGACCTATAAATGCTGCGCACCGTAGGCTATCGGCGATTTTGAAAGTACTGGAGATGTCCGCATGCGAATGCACACTGTTATTAAAACTTTGCGCTTCTCACTGTCTGCGCTGCTCTTGGTTGCGTTCCTTTACACACACCGCTACGGGACAAACGCCGATTACAACTAAAGGAGCTCTTCATGGTCCCAGGAAGAATGATGGGCAGCTGCGTGACCGTGGTGGCATCGGGCCTGTGCTCAAGACTTCCAGGTCTACCGCACTCTTCGCGATTCTGGGTTGCCTCTGCCGTGGGTGGTGTGACGGTATTGCGGGACTTGTAAACGCAAGTTTGACGCAATCTCCGGGGCCCCCTGCGCTCGGGATGACTTGGTTAGTTAGAGACTCACCAGCTTGCGTTCCCTGTGTACTTAGTACATGCATGCGGCAACATACCTGTCACGACGGCTTAGGTTCTCCATGCTGCTACGCACGTCGCTGCGGAACTGGCCAATACAGTCAGTGATTCAAGTCGTCATTCCAAGTACTTTCGGCTCGCTAATGCGTTCGCACACGGGGCTGTCTATATGGAGCGCGCTACCATTGCAGTCGGGATGCGACGTTCGCGCAAACCTCCGCAGGGGTTGCGAACGCCGAGATCGCGGAGACCCTTTCTGTGAGTTGCCGTAGTCCGCATGCTGGTGAGATCTGGTAGGTGTGACGCTCGGCGGCAACTCGGCGAGTCGCAATGTCGCTGTCAGTCACCACACCTCACTCACGGGTCGGGTTGCAGCGTATCGGTGAGGTATGGGGTGAGCGCGCCGCTTGTCTGTGTTCAGTGAGGCCTGGGGTACAACGGCGTGGAAGTGATCTTGAGGCTGCAGCAGTTTCCGTGTGTGCTGGAAGTATCGAGGGGTGGCGCATGATTTCTGGAACGAAGGATTGACACGGGCGAGGGTCTGACCAGTCCTGCTACGTAGTGCATGTAATATCAGCGCTGGTTGGAAAAGTCTGAAACGAATGCTGGTAGGTGGAACTTGATAAACAACGAATGTCCAAGGTGCAAAAACTGTGCTAACGAAACCAAAAACATCTAGTCAATTTCAGTACTTGCAAAAATGCAGAGTGAGTGCAAAAACGAAGAGTGGGAATAATCCTGGGGTCTCAGGCTTGTTTTCCTCCTCGCTGAAAACGGACTATTCCCAGGGCTCAGAAAACGTATTACTGGAAACAGTGGGGAGTGTCTGTGTATGCGGCATGTCTCAAAATTGCAGGGGACTGCTCAAGGGGTTGCTGGATAAATTACGTACGTCGGCTCTGTCGGTTTCAGCACCATCCTCGCGCTTGAGAACATCAACGCAATGCTGTCAAGAGGTCAGATCCCGTCGGACCCGGCGTATGTGATCGTTCATATTGACGATATGCAAACTGTCGTCACTCGTCTCTGCCCATTTCTACACTTGGCCGTGACTGGAAAGAGGAGAGAAACAGTCGTTTCTCACATTTGGTGCAACATGCGACAACTTTGCCTTCGGATAGGCTCTAAGATGTCTCACACAGGATCATTCCGTCAGTCAGAGTCAAGGCCTCGCTAGCGTACATGGCTATCTTCAACGAGTACACAAACTAATAGACCGTACAGCCGTATCACCGTGGGGCTCGAGACGGTGATCGTATATCTCCGGTGCCGCACCACGACGCCGTTGTTCGTCGAGATCCTCGGCGATTCCTCCCACAAGTCGATCGCGGGATGACCCCAGATCAAAGACCGCGATCGCTATTGGATTGAGGTATGTCTTCTACTTGTCCCAGTCTTAATCCCTGTTCATCTCTTCCGTAGAATGCATATCGGCCCAAGCTTAGCGGCACTTATTCCCCCACCTGAACCTACTCGAGCACTATTACCACCGCCGTCGTCATCTCCACTAGCTTCTCCCAACGGCCACTTGCCCGCTCCAGGATGGCGTGCCATCCGAATCTGCCGAGTCATGAAGGTCGTACTACGTGTGGACCGCCACACCTCTCGACGATCGTTACCTCGTCATGAATTAGTGTAACATCCTCGACATTCAATGAACAGCATGACTACAGGATCTGAAGAAACTGAGGAGAAACGTGCGATCGATAGATTTCTTGGCGGATTCCCGATAGTTGATTATTCAATGCAGATGACGAGCTCGTGACGAAATTCATCCCCAAGTACGTCTTTCTTATTTGAACTGTATGAAAAGATCTGCTTCAAGGGGCTCTCTACTAGGAAGACGACCATCAACGACTCACTACAGACCCCACAATTGATATATCGTCATCTGACGGGCGTTTTTTTGGGGTTCAGGTTTTTGCCTTATCGGACGTGCACCGCCCGTGTTTCGTCGCGACGCCATCGTTGTTGCCCCCCTCTCCCTGTCCCCCAGACTCCTCCCAGGCTGCAGCGATGCAGCAGCATCAGCGGTAACTGGCGCAACGAAGTGCTATTACTGGAATGCCACAGGCGACAGGGACGGCCCGTTTCCACGCACTGGCACGCAGGAAAATCGAACGTTCCGCAGATGCGTGTCTCGTCGGTGGCCCACGTCCTCCTGCGACACCCATCTCAACTGAAATCACCCCTTCTGCACCTCAGACCTCCCCGCAATCGTCTCCAACGCTGACAACTGCCAATGATGCGTAAAGATACCCTATCGCACGGTACCTGTCTGTAAGGGATGCACGCTAACGTACAACTACCTTCTTCGCTCGGGAATGACTCAGAAACCAGACCATGGAAAGTTGAACGTTGATCTGCAACGAGGTGTGAGAGGCCAAACCCCGGTCGGCTTGTACGTACTTGCACAGCTGCACCTCGTTCAGTTCGTTAGTTCGGGTGATGCACAACTGGGTACAGTATTCAGTTTCAAGCGGCGAAGTGTTCTTCCCTTCTTCGAAACTTATCATGTATCAAGCCGCGGCGTCGCGGCGTTGGGGGTCTCGTGGCCGAGAGACCTCCCACGTGCGCGTTCTCAGGTTTGATCAAATCCTGAATCCCCAAACCCAAACCCACAAAAAACATTGTGGAACGAAACGAGGCCTTTGCCTTACTGGACTACGCGTTAGACGTGTTGTGCCTTTCAGAATCCTCCACCCCCTTCATTTCGCAGTACATGACACGGGAGTATTAGCGCACACATGGTAAAACTGTGATCGCTGGCAGCTCTCCTTTGACAGCCTCCATTCCATCAAACGATCAGCTTCAAGTTCTCTTATTATACCAGCCCGGGAGATCCTAGACGCGCAGGTGGAGAAATTGCTAAGATACATTATCGCTACTGTATTGTTCCGACGAGCTGCAACAAGTGTCCGACAAGTCACTATGAAACCTAACCATAAAGAGAGAGTAACGAGAGTATATATAAGGAGTGTTGAAAATCGTGCAGACAGTGGGAGGTTATTATAGTCCAGTTAAAAGCTGTTATTTCCTGCTCTGTTCGAAAATACCGCGTTAGTACCCAAAGTTGTATGTTGATCGCTCATTTCCTTTAAAGGGGACGATGTTCGAGTCCGTAACGCATCGCCTGCACGTACTCGTCGTCTTCCTCCGGCGTGGCGACGTGCGAGTGCGCGTGCTTAGACCTACAGCTGGTGCCATCGCGCGACATAACGTATCCCGGTAGGCAGCGTCGGACAATACATTCGCCGGAGTGGCAAGCGACGTCGGCAACACCGGGGATGGCAGTGCAGTCCTGGCCGATAGGCGAGTAGGGCGTCAGGGGGAGCACGCATCCGCCGCCTAATCAAAAATGTAATTCAGAAAAGTGGGCGGTAAGTGCCCAGACCAAGGACAACTTACAGCTCTCCAGATCGTGCGCTGTGTCGACGCACTCCCACGCTCGAGCGCCACCTCCAAACACGCCGCAGGCCGCCCAGCCGTGACCCATTTCTGTGCAAGATCCGCTGCCGACCCAGCGCCTTTTGAAGGGGCTGCTGGAGGGGCATGCGCCGGAAGCCACGCACTCGCCGTTGCAGACCACGTTGGGTGCACTGCAGACGCACGTGGTTGGGTTCGATGGAGGAGAGGACGTGAAGCCGTCGGTGCAGGTGAACCCGCAGGGATTTCCGTCGACACACGTAGGCACGCTGTGATCGGGGTAGTTGCAATCCGAATTAGGCGCATCCCCTGCGATCTAAGAAAAAAAAAACAATAATCAGGCACATTTCAAGGCACAGTTTTGCATCATGTGCATACAATGCTTGCCAAGAGGGCAGGTGCACCCTTTTCTCCGGCATATTCGACAGCCATTATACCGACTGGATCATCCTCCAGGAAAAGGGGGATGGCAGAGAGACAAAGGCACACATCTTTTAAAACGAATAAGGACACTTGAGATCAGTCAAGAGAGAGGGGACGTCGAACTGACTTTCCGAGCCAATAACCAGAAGACTAGGGGCCTTAAGTAAGAGGGCCAGTTCTGCCACGCGGAACGACGCGCACACGTCGAGGAGATCACGCGCATCGAGGGGATGCGCAGCCGGCTCACGCGGCTGAAGAGAGGACGCGCGGGCTCCAAGGAGGAGGCTGAGGCCTGGGAGGACGCGGAAGAGACGCATAATGTAGAGCAGGTCCTAACGAGCGGAAACAAATCAAAAATTTAGATACAGTAAGTTAGCATCTTGAGGTGGTTTTATAAAGGCCCTTTTAAATTAGGCGCCGAATTATTTATGGATGGGACCTGGGCGGGGCCGGGAGGAACAAAGCACCGCTCCCGTCAATGTTCGCTGCCACAGGGAGCGTGATCAATGGAAAACACCAGGAACTCGCTTTGTCGATCTTAGGGGATGGGTACACTCACAGATAAACAGCCAATCGCCAGTCGATCAGAACCACAGACCCGGCTTGGCGGCCCTCAACACAGTAAGGAGCATTTAAATACTGTTGCGCGTACAGTCGGCCATCGGTCATCTTGAAAGTACCACAGATGACTGCACTCGCATGGCACTGTTGTCAAAGCTTTGCGCTTGTCCCTGTCTGCTCTTGGTTGCACACCGCTACGGGATCTGTAAACGCAAGTTTGGCGAAATCTCCGGAGCCCCCTGCGCTCGGGGTGAATTGACCCGGGCTAGGTAGTGTCTCTCCTCCTAATAGCTTTCGTTCCCTGTGTACCTTGTCGCGGGGCTCGAAATCTATAGTACCAATATACCTGTCACTGCGGCTTAGGCTCTCTGTGCTGCTTGCTACGCACGTCGCTGCGGAACTAGCCAGTGCAGTCATTGACTCAAGTCGACATTTCAAGGATGTTTGCGCGACGCGGGGGCCTGCGAACGTGTGGCTCGTTCGCTAGTGCGTCCGCACACGGGGCTGCATATACGGACCGCGCTGCCGTTGCAGTCGAAATGCGACATTCGCGCAAACCTCCGCATGGGTTGCGAACGCTCTGGTGAGACGCCGGTATCGCAGTGACCCTTTCTGTGAGCTGCCGCAGTCCGCGCCTTGGTGGCATCTGGTAGGCGGGATGCTCGGCGATAACTTGGTGTGTTGCACTGTAGCTGTCAGACCATATTTCACGGATCAAGTATCAGCGAGGTGTGGTGTTAGTGCGCCGCTTGTTTACATCCGGGGTCCGGGGGTACAACGACGTGGAGGTGGTGTGGTGCAGCTCTGCTTGGTGCTGCAGCGTAGTTTCCGTGTGTGCTAGAAGTGTCGAGGGGTGGCACACGATTGCTGGGACAAATGATGGGCATGGGCAAGGGTCTGACCAGTCTTGCTGCGCAGTGCATGTGTCGCTGCTGGTTGGAAAAGTCTGAAACGAATGCTAGGAGTTGAAATAGACGGTCTGAGCAGAAGCGAGGAGCGAGCGAAGGCTTAGAGCGTAGTCACAGTGGCACGTGCTTATCCTTTTCCTCCGTGCCGCCACCCCCATATTCTCAGCCGGTTCAAAGAGCCGTGTCTTTTTTATTTCGAAATATTATTATTTCCAACAGCCTATTATTACGACCATACCGTGACAGCCGCATCGTTGGGCTCAGGCTCACTCAAGTCGCGAGACAACAACGGTGATCTTGTATCTGACACCGCCCCGCGACGCGGTTGAGAACGTCCAAAGGAACATGCTGCGGCGATCCTCGCACAAGTCGATCGCGAGATGACCCGGATCAAAGGCGATCACCATTGGCAAGATCGAATCGAGGTATGCCTTCTACTACCTATCTTGGTCTTAATCTCCGTTCACGTCTCCGTAGAATGCCTATCAGCCCCAGCCCGTCCCACATGCGCAGCGGCACTTCAAATGGACTCCCCACCCGAACCGAGTCGATCATCATCACCGCCCTCGTCATTTCGGCCAGCTACCCAGTGTGGTGTGCCGTCCAAGTGCGCCGAGGTCATGAAGGCCATACTACGTGTGGACCGCCACACCTCTCGACGGTCCCTATTTCGTGATGAATTAGTGTTGTATACTCAACGCTCGACGAACAGCACGGCTATAGGATCGGAGGAAGTCGAGGAGCAACGTGCGACAGATTTCTTGGCGGATTCACGATCATTGGTTACTCGATGTAATCGATGAGCCTACGAAAAGGATTGGGCGCTTGTAGCCTAGACAAGTTCCATCCAAAGTACGTATTTCCTACTTAAACTGTATGAGCATTGCTTGGGGAGATATGCCTCAAAGAAACGTCTCTACGGGGAAGACGACCATCAACGACTCACCACAGACCCCACAATCTATACATCATCTGACGTGCGCCTTTCTGGGGTTTTACCTTATCGGACGGGCATCGCTCCCCCGGTTTCGTCGCGACGCCATCGTCGTCGGTCCCTCCCCCCGTTCCTCAGACTCCTTCCCAGGCCGCAGCGGCGTAACAGCACCAGCAGTAACTGGCGTAACGTCACAGCGCCCATTTCCTTGCAGCGGCAAACGAAAAGTTGCCCTCGGCGTTGAACGTCCCACAGCTACGTGGCTTGTCCAACGGCAGCCTACGCCTTCCTGCGACTCCCGTCCTGGCTGCAATCGCTCCTTCTGCACCTCAGACTTCCCCGCAGTTCTCACCAACGCCGGCAGCTGTCATAGTCAAACAAGCCTTCCGTCAACTGAAGAACCGCAGTCGTCCTTCACCCCTACTCGGCAACAAGAGTCCGCCACTCTCTCCACCGAAACGACAACTGTTTCATTGTCTATCGCCTCTCCTATGCCGATCAAACCGACACAATTACACCGTGCACTTTCACTTCTTAATGGTTACCATGTGCAAAACAACTATGCGACTACTATGACAAATGCAATGAAATGGCGATTTTTACAGTAATACCGTATATTTCTTTCTGAATTGCAGTAGACTTTTTAGTTTTCCGTACCTCTGCAAACCCTATCCAAGTACCTATCAGCAGCGTTCGTCAAGTGGAGGAAGCGCACAGCCTCGGCATTTCGTGCCCTCTCGTTCCATGACTCCGGACTGGCCGGGTGGTATTTGTTATGCACTACAACATCCTATTCATGCAGAAATCCGTGTCAGAGACCAACACGACCTGTAGGCCCCGGACCAGTGTAGGGTGCCGACGCGTACTAGTAGCAGTGTAAGTCCCGCTGCTCCCGTTTTGACGTTTTTGTATGGTACCATACCTGCATATATTATAATACTACACATACAGTAATTTTTTGGGTAGAGAGGATATCGGGAAAGTGGTGAACAAGCGTCATCTTGAAGATTTCCACGAGGCTCTAGTCAAGGCGACTCCCGGGCCGCTGGTAGTATTTTCTACATATATCTGGCATCTCCATGTACTGTACTAGACAGGAACGGCTCCGAATGTGGCTGTCAGTTGCGACACACACCAAAGTACTGTAGTGCGGGCATGAGTCACACACACTGGCACTGGGCCACGTGATAAATGTATTGGCGCATGTGTTGTGCGCCACGTGGGACTACGTTCTCTTGCACAAGATGTCAACGCTTGTGTCAACGTATGTACAGTCCTACAAAAGGGTATATGCCGAGGCCATGACTGAGGCACTCCGCACGGGGATGACTTTTACCCATTACTTACACAATGGATGAAGACGACACTTTCCTCCGGAAGTTGGATTCACTGGCAGTGCTAACACCATTCGGGCGGCGGGTACGCACACTTGAGAGTTGAGATGAGACGGATAATACGAAGGAAACCAAATGACACCGATAGATACGACTCGTAAGAAGTTCCAATCTATTCTAGGATAGGCAGAATTGTGATGTTTTGTCCTCACGCATGACCCGTTTGTCCTGTCTCTACGAAAAAAACCTGTACACTCATATAACCCAGCGCCTTTTGGGGAGAGCGTTGCTGGTGGGACACACGCCGGGAGCCACGCACCGGCCGTTGCAGACCGCGTTGGGCGCGCTGCACACGCACGCAGTTGGGTTCGATGGGGGGAAGGACGTGAAGCCATCAGTGCACCTGAATCTGCAGGGATTTCCGTCGATACACGCGGGCACACTGTGCGCGGGGTAATTGCAGTTCAACTCAGGCGCCTTGCCTAGGATCTAGTAGAAGAAGAAAAACCCGTCAGGCACATTTCAAGGCACTGTTTACATTTTCTGCGTACAAGTTTCGTCAAGATGTCCGTTACGACTTGTTCTCCGGCAATATCGACTGCCAATAATGCGACGATGTTGGTCTCGAGGAATAGGGGGAGAGCCGACAGACAAAGGCAGTGATCTATCAAAATCATATTTCAGTAATAAGGACACTCGAGATCGGTCAAGAGAGAGACGTTGGACTGGCCGATCACACCAACAGGAGTGAGTACGCCGAGCAAGTCCGGGACGGCGAGTTCCGCGTTGACCGGCGCGCACACGTCGAGGAGATCGCGCGCGTCGAGGGGATGCGCAGCAGGCTCACGCGACTGAAGAAAGACGCGCGGGCACCGAAGAGGAGGCTGAGGACTGGGAGGACGCGGAAGAGACGCATAATGTCTAGTAAAGTAGAGCAGAAGATGCAACGAGCGGAGGCGAGGTGAGGATTCAGCCAGCATCTTGAGCTCGTCTTTTAAACGCAGCCCTCTTGACATCAAGGGTCGGGTCATGCATGGAAGGGATCGGCTAGGTTAGAAGAAACAAGTGTGAGGCTAAGAGAAACATTTTAGTACAGTACAGTACAGTCAACTCTCTGATAGCCCATACCCCCTCGGGATAGGCCCAGGGATATGGGTTATTGAGGTGTATGGGGTTCCGCAGAGACCAGGAAAAGGTCACGTGTGGGAAAAACATCACGACCAGAAAATGTATTTCGAAATAAGATGCGGCCTCATATTTGTCTCCAGTTTGCACGCCTCCAGCCCGCCATCAACTATACCAGCACTGAGTCCATCTTCTGTAGGAAAGGGTCGTCTGTGTCCATTGTGTAATGGTTAAGACGTAATGCCATTAGGAGTCGTGATTGCATCCACTGGGGTGTCCTCCATCATGCTTTCTCATGCTTTCTCATGCCTATCTGGCCTCTATGACTACAATGAAAAGTTTGTCTTTCCGAGAAAGTGAGCCTCATCTGATGGTCGAAGCTCTGAGACTGCCGTGGCTGCACTCAGAGCAATGTGTGGATGCTGGATATGGAAGATTCCACTCAAACACTCGACAAAATATCCTATTTTCATTGACTTTTGTCATTAGGTGCCCAATACTTATGGGTTATTAACGTTATTAACCCTCAAAAGGGCATGGGTTATTGTGTTTTGAGGTGTATGGGTTATGGGTACAAAATCCCTGCATACCAACTCGGGATATTGAAAAAGGTATGGGTTACTCAGATTATGGGTTATTGGGGGCTATGGATTATCAGAGAGGTGACTGTAGTGCGTGCGTGATTGACGGAAGCTAGCACTGGCAAGCATCAACGTGTCGTCCAAAAAGAAGCTGAGAAGCTCTGGCCTTATTCCCACGGATCGGCCCTGTCTCTGTTGACTTAGTGTCTATAGAGCGTCTATAGTGAGGTCTATGATTTCACAAACCTGCATGCTTCAAGTTCAAGAAGTCCAAGATACAACAAGCCTGAAACCAATATAATATTTTGGATAATAGTCAAATATTTAACCTTGCTTAGGTTTGCTTGCTGAGAGTCCCTTGGGTGGCAAAATGTGGACAAAGACAGCTGGTGAGATCTGGTGAGAGGCCAGAAAGCGCTCAGGCTGCAATGGCAGCCTTGCCCCGTTCAACTGCACCACAGCGGCCTCATGAGTAACAAAACAGTGCACAACAATGGAACACCGCTATGCCATGACACGGAAAGTCACTCTGCCGCAAACTCATCAAATAAGTCCAAACCAACACCAAGAGAAAAAACGCCTGCGATTCCAAAAAGCTGCCCCAGTCAAGATTCAAGAGACTGCAAATGCTCAACGATAAAGAGCCGCACACAGGAAAAAGACCCTGAAATTCAACCGAAAACCTCCAATCGAACAAGCACGCCAGCGGTTGATTCCCCTCCCTAGAACTATGGCATAGTAATTCCCAGCAACACTGGGGAGGCTCCAGATACCTGACCGAATAGCCCAAATAAATGAGGTGAAACGCACCAAACGAAAAGAAAGAGAACATCTGAGATGAAAAATAATGCCACACCGTGACTAGGCGGCATCAATAAGATGAAATCTGCTAGAAATGCCTAGCATGACTAGTCTTAAGGACTAGTGCTACTAGTTGTATTCTTTCCATGCATATCGGAGGAAAACGTCTAATTTTCCATGCCGCTGAGTAGACAAGATGAGTCAGTTGTCCAGGGTGACGTTATTGACAGCCTGAGATAGATAAATGCCGTACCGTGTCATGTCCACGATCGTGATCGGGGTCGTACACGACTCACGGATGGCATAGGGAGTGCCCCAAGCAATTGCGTCGTCATGGTTGGGGTCTTCTTCGGAGCTTGGGTCACGCGGTTCATGGTTTGCTTGCCCCAAACAACTACGTTGTAGCCAAGGGGTGCGCATGATATAGCTCGTTAGCTTCACCTGTACCGGAAGGTGCAACCTGCTGGCGAACATTGACTCATCAGTATCAAATACAAGTGGGAAAGCCACGGCTTGAGCCCTAGCAGAACCCAAGTGGTGGACAAAGGATGAGGGAGGATATGCGTGGGAAAGAGTGCTTATCAATGTTATACTGAACGAATACGATGCTGCGATCGATAAGAGCGAGAAGTAGTGTCGGGGTGAGAAAAGGAGTATTATCTGTGGTGTTGGAAGTGAAGGAAAAACAAGAGGGGCTGACAAAATATGTAAAGGAAGAGACGGAAGTGTATGTACACTAGCTAGAAGAATTCCGCTGGTCTCCTGCACCTGTGCTGCGGAGAAGGAAACAGGGTCGTGGTTTCGAGTACCAAAACGCTGGCGCGCCGGGAGGCTGAGGTGCTACATTCGAAAGGCGATGGCAGGAGCGACAGGTAAGATGTCGGCTAAAGGGAAAAGCATTGATCAAAAGAAGCAACTCGACCGTCTCGACGTGGGGATAGTTTCACAATGAAGAAACACGACAGAGTCAGAAACCGAATAGGCGAGGGCGTTGGTAAGAAGCAAAGGAAAACAGGACGAACAAGCAGCTTGGTGAAAAATAACTACTGAGATGAGGACATCGACGAATGTCAAAAGCTTGTGCAGTACCTGTATTGTAAATCAGGAATAAATTTTAAGACGAACCCAAGCTCGTTGTCGCCGGTTGCTCCGAAACAGACCTGGGCTGTGTCTGTGCGACGAACAGTCGTCCTTTCAAATCGGCACAGAAAATTGCAAGGTAATTCCGGTCTGTCCTGTAAGAAAAGGACCTCCAATTGAACACTGGCAGGTTCAGTAACGAGGCTCTCCTTCAGCAGAAGAACAAGTTCTGTTCTGTTGTCGATGATTGCCACGTTCAAGTTATTTCAGGACTCTAGTCGTGGAGCGACAAAGTACCTGAGGCTCGGTGAGCACGATCGCGCGAACTGTATGTTACAAAGTAATCTGTATCCCCAAGCGCTATAGCGAATAAGGTGTTGTCGCAAAAGAGACGTCAACATACGAGGTGAACGCGACTGCCCCCCGTACTGGCGGCCCGGGGCTAGTTCATTGTCTTCCACAAACGCTTACGTATGTGATTGCTCATGTTTACGATCTGCACATTTGGATGGCGCGACGACTTCGTCTTCGGACGAGCCTCAAACAAAGTCAAGACGGATTGGGGTCTGGCCTCATGGCAGCGTCGGTTTTCTCAAGCTCGAGGCGCGGTATGGGAGAAACGCGAGGACCCCGTCAATCTTAAGTGCATAAGTTCCCTTCCCATCCGTTACTCAATGTCAAGGAGGGCGAAGAATTGTTCTACGACAAAGAAAATATTGGCAAGAAGCCGAAGCTGACAGGGCTAACGTATGTACATTGCTATTTTCGACGAGTACACGAGCTAATAGACCCTACAGCTGTATCGTGGGGCTCGGCCCTCCGCCACACCGCGACGCGGTTGTTTGTCCAAAGGAACGTGCTGCTATGATCCTCGCACGAGACGATCGCGAGATGACCCATATCGAAGAGCGCGATCACCATTGGATCGAGGTATGCCTTCTGCTTGTCCCAGTCTTAGTCCTTGCTCATAGCGCAATGCATATCGGCCCCAGCTAGTCTCCCAAGCTCAGCGGCACTTCAAATGGATTCCCCCATCTGAACCGACTCGAACATCGTCGTCATCTACCTCTACTCTCGTCGCCTCCGTCTATCCCAGCGTGGCGTGCCGTCCGAGTGCGCCGAGGTCGTGGAGGCCGCACCGTGACTGCGTGTGGACCGTCAAGCTCCTCGACAGTCCGATGAATTAGTGTAATTTTATCGACGTTCGACGAACAACATGACTATATGGAACTGAGGAGAAACGTGCAGTGCGATCGATAGATTTCTTGGCATCGCGATTGCAGATGACGAGCCTTCTTTCGGATACGACGATCCCTACGAAAAAGGATCGGGCGCCTTGTAGACGACTTTGCTCAGGGAGATCTGCTCAAAGGAATGTCCATCTACCAGGAAGACAGCCATCAACGACTCACTACAGACCTCCCAATCTATACACTGTCACCTGACGGGCGTCTTTCCCTTATCGGACGGGCATCGCTCCCGCATTTCGTCGCGACGCCATTGTTGTTCGTCACCTCCCGTCCCTCATACTCATTCCCAGGCCGCAACGATGCACCCGCGCCAGACGACGGGGGCGTTCCAGCAGATCGAATAGTTGCCCTTGGCGCCGAGCGTTACACAGCTGCGTGTCTTGTCCAACAGCAGCCTACACCCTCCTGCGGCTCCCCCTCTGCACCTGAGACTTCCCCGCAGTCATCTCCCACGCTGACGGCTCTCAACGGTCCGTCAACGAGGTGTGAAGAGCAGCGGTCGTCACCCTCACTCTTATATCTTTTTGCGTTCGCTGTGGACGGGAATCACTCGGAAACCAGACTGTGGCACGTCGGACATTGATCTGCCGCGATGCTATTGAGGTATGAGATTGTCAAGCCTCTACTGGATCGGAAGGCCAAACCTGGTCGCCGTGGACGTACTTGCACAGCCACACTTCGTTTCGGTTCGTTCGTTCGGGTGATGCGCGACTGGAGTCCAATATTCAGTTTTGAACGACGGATGCGCTTCCCTTCCTCGGGACTATCATGTATCACGCCGCGGCGTCGCGACAGTGTTACATCTTCGAAGTGGGGTCTCATGGTCGAGAGGGCTCCCACGTGCGTGTAGTCCTAAGATTACGAAAACATGTTGGAACGAAAATAAAATGCCTCTCCATTACTGTACCAAGTCACGCGCCCATTAGACGTGTTGCGCCTTTCAGGAACCCCAGCCCCCTTCATTTCGCCAGACATGAACATGGGAGTATTAGCGCGCATACCGCGAAATCGTTCTCCGGGTTCGGCTGGCGGCTCTCCTTTGACAGCCTCCATTCCATCAAATGATCAGAGCCAGGAGCAATGTGCCTGGGGGAAAACTGGCAACTGACACAGAGCGCTAAGCACGATCGGATTTGCGAAGTGACACAGGGTTTGCTCAGGTGAGGGATCGACGTCACCACCGCCGCGTCCGGGTCCGTCGAGTGGGATTGTGTCGTCGACAGGCAAGTCGGAGCGTGCTGATCGCTGCACCTAGTGACACTGACAGTACCACAATAAGTAGTATACAGTAGTACGTAGTGCGTTACAGTATGCCTCCCGCAGGTTATTTACGTGACCCGTTCTTTTTCCGAGCTTCAAACCCGCTGGTTCGTACGCGCACCATCATATAACATGCGCGTCATTGTTCCCGAGTACGTGCGGTCTTGTACGAAGATGGGACAGGCGCGCTGCTGGCTCGCCAAATCTGGGCCTGTCCAAGATGACAGGTGAAAGAAATTAAGGACGATCGCCTCGGTGGAGAGGCTGCCGCTGCGATATTTTTGGCACCGGAAAATGGAGTTTAGAGCCCTCAATCGCCGGCTCAACAGAGAGAAAGAGATCGCCGTACTATTGGTTATAACCCTAATGGGACTAATGCACCCTCCAAGTTGGTGCATCACACCGAAACGATCACACACGATCGTTCTATTCTTAGTATACCAGCCCGAAAGATCCTGGACACGCACACTGAGGGAATGTCCAAGATACGTTATCACTATTATTCCATCTACGGGGTGTGTGACAAGCGTCCGAAAAATCACTACGAGGCCCAACCATATAGACAGAGTAACAAGGGTATATCTTAGGGAGTGTAGAACGTCGTGGAGACAGTGGGGGGTGATTATAGTCTAGTTAGAAACCGTTGTTTCCTGCTCTGCTCGCAAATCCCGCGTTAGTACCGAAAGTTGAATGTTTGAGTGTTGACGGCTCATTTCCTCTACAGGGGGCGATGTTCGAGCCCGTAACGCACCGCCTCCGCGTACTCGCCGTCTTCCTCCGGGGAGGCGACGTACGAGTGCGAGTGCGTGTGCTTGGACCTACAGCTGGTGCCGTCGTGCGACACAACGTATCCCGGCAGGCAGCGTCGGACCATACATTCGCCAGAGTGACATGCGACGTCGGCAACGCCAGGGATGGCAGTACAGTCCTGGCCGATAGGCGAGTAGGGCGTCAGGGGAAGGACAGCATCCGCCACCTAAACAGAATTTAATTTGAGAAAAAGACAAAAAAGGGGCTAGACCAGGCACAACTTACAGCTCTCCAGGTCGTGCGCCGTATCAACGCACTCCCACGCTCGGGCACCACCCCCAAACACGCCGCAGGCGTCCCAGCCACGCCCCATCTCTTTGCAAGAGCCGCTGCCGACCCAGCGCCTTTTGGGGTGAGCGTTGCTGGTGGGACACGCGGCGGCAGGCATGCACTGGCCGTTGCAGACCATCTTGGGCGCTTCGCAAACGCACGTAGTTGGGTTCGACGGGGGAGAGGACTTGAAGCCGTCCTTGCACCTGAATCTGCAGGGATTTCCATCGATACACGCGGGCACGCTGTGGTCGGGGTAAGAGCACTTCGACTCAGGCGCCTTGCCTAGGATCTAGAAGAAAAGACAACCATCAGGCACATTTCAAGGCACTGTTTGCATTCTCTACGTACAAGGTTCGTCAAGATGTCCGTTACGACTTTTTCTCCGGCAATATCGACTGCCAATAATGCGACGATGTTGGTCTCCGAGGAATAGGGGGAGAGCCGACAGGACAAAGGCAGACATCTATCAAAATCATTATTTCAGAAATAAGGACACTTGAGATCGGTCGAGACGTTATATTACTGACCGACCACACCAACAGCAGTGAGTACGCCGAGCACGTCCGGGACGACGAGATTCGCGTTGACCGACGCACACACGTCGAGGAGATCACGCGCGTCGAGGGGATGCGCAGCAGGCTCACGCGACTGAAGAAAAGACGCGCGGGCACCGAAGAGGAGGCTGAGGACTGGGAGGGCACGGGAGAGACGCATAATGTCTAATAAAGTAGAGCAGGGCCTAACGAGAATGCAATGAGCGGAAACGAAGCTGGGGTTCAGACAGCATCCTGAGGTGGTCTTATAAAGGCGGCCCTCTTGAAATTAGGCGCCGAATTATTTATGGATGGGACCTGGGCAGGGTCGGGAGAAATAAGAACTCCGCGACGGCACTTTTCTCGTTAGTGTGCCACTACCCTGGAAGCGAGATCAACGGAGGCCACCAAGAGCTCGTCTTGTCGGTTTTCGGGGATGATGTCCATAAGACAGCCAATGGCCATTCGATCAGAACCACAGACTTGGCTTGGGGGCTTTCAATTATCACATGGGCGGCGTCATCGTCACAGGACGTCACCTGTAGACTGTCAAGATGGTGAATGACACACAGACTCTTCTCCCTCCGGAGATCAAATTTGATTGGTTTTGAGGATTTGATCGGGAGCATCGCGAATCACGGAGCCCAACGAAGTCACCGCAGAAGCGACATATCTCTCTGATAGAAAGGCAGAGTCTGATCTACAAGCTATGGAAGAATGCGCCC
This sequence comes from Lactarius hatsudake, assembly GCA_024734325.1. NCBI lineage: Eukaryota > Fungi > Basidiomycota > Agaricomycetes > Russulales > Russulaceae > Lactarius > Lactarius hatsudake. The sequence goes on along the minus strand of JANSJP010000086.1, from coordinate 132,693 downwards.
TGTACTGCATCTGTGTTACCGCAATAGTACCACTTTCGGTCGTGCCCAGTGCCGAGAAAGCTGAGTAAAATAAATGTGCAGTGAATGGGACCGAGGTGGTGTTGCCAGGTCGATGTGCTTGAGACGAGGGCCAAGAGAGACGGCGAGCGGAGGTGAAAGAGAGCAACGACCCGTCGGCAGCGCCCGCGCGAAGCTTGTCGAAAGACGTAAAGCCGCCAGGGAAAACGCAACCACTGGTCCAGCGCGAGTACAGCCCTTGCTGAACTTTGATAGCCTGCAAGCGGTGTAAAAAAAAGACAAATCCGACCCGATTTACAGTAATGGGCACGTACTATCCGCGGAATTCTGTCATGGTCCACCCCTCGGCCGCTACCGCCGCAACTCGGGACTTCTAAAGGATGGGATGAGAAGAACGACGCCGTCCTCAGAGTTGGAATTTTCCGTATGGCATTCGATGAGCGGAGAATGTCTATGCTTATTGAAGGCTCACAGAACCCGAGTACAGTACCAAGGTGGCGCCACTTCTTTTCCCACCACACCTGCCCGTGGGTTCGCTGAAAAGTGACTTGGCTTCATGTGAAGCATGCGTATTCCTATCCTGGGTGATACCGACGCCGCCGGACAAGTCCCCGCCGCGCAGATGTGATATCTTCGAATCTGCGTGACTCAGGAAGCTCTAGGTGGGGACCGAAACGGAACAGAAATATACTTGCCTGGCAGACGACATGGAATACAAAATGCGGTGAACCCACGCCAACAAATTCGCATGTTTTCCCCCATTGGGCACTTGCTGGGAAGAGATCGTCTCGTCGTCAAGACTCGAGAGACGATAAATTGAGCAGTGGGGTGAACGTATAATGGGAAGACGTGGTAAGAGAGTCTGCATGCAAACCTCGTTTCTCTTCGTGGCGTTGCGAGGAAGACGCCGTATGTGTGCAACTGCCAGTTGGCACACAGCGACAAACTGAGCTTCAGCCGCTCCACTCCACTCTTCCTCAAGCCTCATTTCCGTTCCCCACAATCCATCCACAACAAACAACTACGCGCAGATTTTCACCCCTGAAATAGCCTGAAATAGAACACGATATTTTCGTTTGTTCGCGACTGTCCTCTTCGGTTCGGTTCGGCATTGTATGAAGAAAGATGCAAGTTAGTATAGAAGCCTGCGTTGAGTTCGATGATGATACCACCGTTACGATGACGCCCAAATAATCTACGTAGATGCGTATAGAGAACCTCGACCTACGATGTGCGTCGTTCTTACATTCAATATCGATTCATGAGGCCCAGAACAAGAATGAAATGTGTCCGATTTTGAGCACCTCCGACGAAGACCAATGCTATCTATTAAGTTATGATAGGTCGCGAAAATTTCCCAGCCACAGGGGTGGACGTTAGATTCCTTTTTTTTTTTGGGTCCAAGTGATTCGGATGCGAAGAAGCGACGCCAGCACATACATGCACTAAGGTGAGTCTCGGCCCTCTGACTCTGACCTCGGGCGCTCTCATTGGTCACGTGGCCAATCAGCGCCGTCAGGCAGTTACACTTGTCGCAATCAAGCAGCGCTTGACACTTGCAAGTCCGCAGAGGAAACGTGCCGATCATGGTAGGCCTAGGGCGGGCTTGTCTACATCTAGACGCGCGACGATTCCTACTGTCCTACACGTCGGTTCCCGTACGACTGTCTGGGTCGTGAAGCAACGAGGAAAATTACAACCTGTCCAGCCACATTTATCGAAGTATTATTCTCTCGAAGGCCGATTATCACTGATGCCAGGATGGTCTGCGAGGACGAATGAAATCCTTAACAAGTTAATCAGGGCAAGGCACTTGTATATCAAATCCTAGATATTAATGAAAAGGACACTAGAGGAAAGAAGGCTGAAGCCAATACAATAAATAAAGACCGCGCGAACTAAGAAATCCCCTTTGTCTATACAGTACAGGACACCAGATATATGGGCTTGATACTCCGTCGTCTCGGGTTAGCGCCCCAATTAGTCCTTGTCATCTACTGTATTCTCCTTACAACGTCCGACCAGTTTCTGTCCGGAATATAAGTGTAGAAAAGAAAAGAAAAGATTTGTCGTCCAAGTTCGGCCTGGCGACGTCAGTTGTCGTTGTTATATCACCCGTTCCAAAGCCCAAGCCGATGTCCAGCGGCCGCGGCCGCGGGGAGGCAGCAAGTGTCGTCAGTATTCTCGGACGCAGCTGGTCCCTTGCCGAGGCGCTACGCGTAGCGTACGAGATGCAGATGGTGGCGGTCGATCATGTCCGCGAGACAGCGTACAAACTTGGGCGTTGCGTCGCATCGTCGTCGTCCACTCGCGCACCCCGATGTCGCCGACGCGCAGCGCCACGAAGCTCCGCCCGCAGCGTCCAGGCCGTCATCGTCGTCATCATCGCGCGCTGCAACAAACGGACCGCAATTGGGCGGCGTGATGCCGCTGCCGCGCGAAAGCCAGCCGGAGACGTCGAGGTCCTGGACTTGGTCCAGGAAGCTCTGGACGAGGTTTACGTGTGCCGTCTGTCGGTGGTCGGTATCCTCGGCGGGGAGTGGTGCGGGATAATGGATAAATGCGCCTTCGCGCCGGAGGGGCCGGGGTTTGTGGCCTGGTTCTCTCTTCTGTCGCTTTGTCGGGGGCTCGGGGGTGTCGTCGTCGCCGGACGCGCTCTCGGGTGTCCTTGAGCGTTTGCGTGTTACGAGGCAATTAGACGCGCGAGAAGAGCTCGCGACGGCACCGGTCTGAGAGACGAAGACTGGGGACGGAGACGAAGGAAGCGGCAGCGGAGACGGAGACCTGGCGCTCGCCTTGCCTTTGGCCTTATAGAGGAACCGTCTTCGCCGCGGAGGCACTGTCACGCCGTCTTCTCCGTCCGATCCGGCGTCGTCGGGGGCCAACACGCTCTCGCCCTGCGCCCTGCGAGACGGGGTTTTCAGAGGGAAACTGGATTTTAGGGTCTGTAACTGGACGTACCTCCCCAGAATGCGCGCATCCGAGTCGTCCTCTTCATTGCGGTTGTCTGAATCTGCCGTCTCCTTCCCCGCAAGCCTGCACAGCGCTCGCCGACCTGCCCGTGTCGCCGTCTTGAGAAGCCCACAAATCTCGCTGGGTGCAAGGCTATGGAGGAAGCCCTGGAGATCGTCCCACTTCCCTCCCTCATTGCGCCCCTCGATCTGGCATAGCAGCGATCGCTTCATGGCTGCCGCTTGAGCAACGTTCGCAGCGGAGATATCCGGGACGCTGGATCCCACAGGCTCGCTCTCATGTGAGGTCACGTCTGAGATAGAAAGTCTTCGCTCTGAGAGTCGCTTTCCTCGCTGGAGTCAACGTGGGGAGCACCCGCACCCTCCCCCTGCACTCCCGCCGACTGGGCGGGGGACCCGGCACTGTCGTCTGGGATCACGGCTACAGGCACAGGAACGGAGGTGAAATTCTCAATGGGAGGGGCGACAGCGAGGGGGGATCGTTTGCGTGGCAAGAAGGACCCAGAACGGAGGGAAGGGGACGCAGTTCCAGTTGGACGCGCCTCAAGGGTTGTCAAGGCGTCATGGGGGGTACGATAAAGCGGGTGCACGGTGGGAGAACCCGCGCGATGAGAAGAGGAGGCTGCGACACGCGATGGCAACGGCCGCAAGACGATCGAGGATTGGCCCGTGATGCGCTGCTTCTTGCCCTTCGCTTCTGTGGCGCCGGTGGCGGTAGCGGGCAGCTCGGGTGGTTGCGGAGAAGCCGGGCGGGAGGGCGAGGACTTGGGTGATGGCGACGGCGATTCACAGCGCACAAGGTGGGTGCTGTCTTCGGCATCGCTGGTCGGGTCCTCCGTGCGCGCGATTCCGACCAGCAAGTTCTTGTACGGACTGCTCGACTTGGTCGACTTGGTCGAGGCGGCGCGGGCAACGGCTTTGCGCTTCTTCTTGGACACGCCGATGCGGTTCATCAGGTCGTTCTCGATGGCCGGGATGCGCATCGAGCGTTCTTTATGGGGCTTCCTACGAGCCGTCGTTTTCTGTGTTGCACGCGGGCGCGCGGCAAAAGGTGAGTGGTGTGACTTGCGGTGCTCGACGTCAGGGATCGAGACGTACTTTTGGACGCGAGCCAGTTTGTCCTGCGGGGATGGGTACCTCAGTGGGCTGTCGTTTCAGGGGGCGACCCCCCTGAGCTCCGCTAGATGACATGGATGTATGCAGATGATGAGAGAAAATAGGGGGTGGGTCGAGAAAGGTGCAAGTGGCGAGGTTTATCAAGAGCGGTCGATGTCCCTTTGTCTCGAGAATGTGGCACTCGCTGCTCCCAGCCACTTCCTTTTTTAGACAAAGTCCGACATTGCGCCGGCACGTGCCAACACACTGACACTGGCATTGCCTGGCCCACTGGCACAGGTGCGAGACGTATGCTCTTGTAAACCTCTGGGGGATTGTCTCGCCAATTATTGCCCGTTTTTTGTTTTCATTACATTAGCGCATTGACCTGGCCTGCCGAGTGGCGGTAGTGGCGTTGTTGTATTTATAACCACAAAGTAAAAGACCACGCACCGCTATATCGCAATCGAGGGGGGCGCTAGGGCCAGTGGGGGCGAGCGCATACACATACGATACTGCAATATACCCCCCCCCTCTTGTTCGGGATTCGGGAGGATAATTGATTACTCTCAATTCCTTTTTGCATACAACTCCCGTGACAGTGGACCTAACTCTAGTTGGCAGGGACATGCGTTGCGTTGTACCGTAGACAGACCACGCCTGAGCACGGCGACATCAGCAAAAGTCAAGTGAGTTCCGAAGCCAGCTGCGTGGATATCTGTTACCACATACCCCGTAACGCATCCACCACGTGCATGGGAATATTCTTTCTGCAGTAGTAGAAAAGATACCAGTGCCGGCGGAAACGCGTGGTGGCGTTTGATACTCCAGCGCAACTGCCGGTAGCTATTTCGCATGCGCATGTTGCGAGGCCCTAGAAGCTCCCCCTTCGCGGTCGGCTGACTAGGAACGCGTATCATTGGGCTACAAGACGGGAAAAAGAACTAGTAGGATTGGCATCCAGCAAGACATTGGTATTCGATCGGGTACGCGAATCGAGGTAAAGTCAGGCAGCAGCAGGCGTTACTCAAGAAGCGGAGATGGAAAGCCTGCTGTGCTAATAAAATGAAGTCTGAGCGAGCCGCACCACGCGGCCAGGCTCCAGACAAAAAGATATGGCCTCCCAATCAAGGCGGCCAGCGGCCTCTGACCACGCACAACCCCGCACAGAAGTGGATAGACCACGCGCTAGCTGACGTTCATTGGTGGAGCTCAGGCGGAGCGTGCCCTTCAGGTGGATAGGATTCAGCGTGTGGAGACGGCCCCCCGGCCGTTGATAATAGCGGTTCGACCGCCGGACTGCGCATTCCCCCGAGCCACGTAAGTCCCCTCTCTCCGAGACAGCATCAAACCTAGGCAAAGACTCACCCAAACTCCATACGCATAATCGAGTCAAGGGCCTCGTCTTTTCCATGGCGCAACAAACGCTCCTCGGCGCGCAGCACACGGAGCTCCTCCATGAGCGTAGAGTGCTGCTCGAGCGCGAAGACGACCTTGGCTTTCATCACGAGGTACTTGACCATCGCCGGCGCCCGCCCACGAATGAGGCCCGTTGCAGGGTCGAGGTCCTGGGCGAGGTAGGGGGGAAGGCCCTCGTCGCTTGGGCTGGGCGAACGCCCGCCGTTTAAATATTCGTCTGCGCCGGGGGTCCCGCCCGGTTCGGCGGGGATGTGGAGCTCAGACGGCGTATTTGGCTCCACTTTGAATATGCTGAAGCCAGCCGGGTCCGAGACTGCCGAGGCTGTCGGGCGAGAGGGTTCTTCGCGGTCACGTTTCCGCTTGCGATTGCCGCCGCGGCCAGGCGCACCGGCTTCGACATTGTGTTGGAGGCGCATGTGTTTGGCTAGGGCGTCGGAGCGCGTGAAGGACTTGTCACACTCTAAGGTTGCACGGGGCTCAAGAAAATGACGGCTTGGAAGTGATGGAAGAACGCGTACCGGGTAGCTCGCAGGTAAAGGGCTTTTCGCCGGTGTGTGATCGGAGGTGGGAGATAAGTGCGAAGCGAGAAGTCTGAGGGAGACCACGGCGAGTGCACGTGGCCCATTCACAAGTGTAGTTGGATTTGTGCACGCCTATGTGATCTGCGGAGGTAAGAGAATTGTCAGGGCGCTTCGGCGGAGTCAGGAGGCCAAGGAGGGGAAAGCGCGGTGCACCTTCGTGTAGGTGGCGTATGAACGTGCTTAAGTCGTCGAAAGCGGAACCGCAATCTTCCCATTGACAAGTGACAACGTCCGGGCCAGGAGCAGTGTTCGCTGGCGGACCTCCTCCGCGTGTCGGGGAACCGGGACGCGAATTTGCGGGGTGTTGAGCGCCGTCAGGGTAGTCAGGGAACGCAGACGGAGCGCCGTCAAGCGACGAGGAGTCGTCTGAGAAAGAAGGCGAGAGGGGGCCAGGCGAAGGCGAAATGCTATATAAACTGCGAGCCATCGAGCGACCGTGGTTGGAGTAAAAGTCGACTTGTCCTATTTTGGTAAATCCGTCCACGCAACACCCATGGCCTCCCCTTTTACCCAAGACCGCACTTTCATTCCCGCCAATCCTTCTAATCCTGGCGCTTCTGCAACCCCGAGAGGTCGCGCTCGCGGCACTGGAACTACCGCTGCTAAACGAGGTCGTAAACCCCGCGCTGGCGCACGAGACTCGCCACTTCCTACCACTCCTGACGTTGCATCCCCTTCCACCGCTGCTCCAAGTGCTACCTCCAGCCCTGCAACGGCTGCTCCAATACAGTGGACACAGCCAGTGGCCACGACACCAACCGTCCCGGCCGTTCCAGCACCCGTCACTCCCGCCGCAGACGCTGTAGCCACTGGTTCAAATACCTCCACAAATGCTGCAGCTGCCGCAGGAGTACAGCGGCCCATCGGCGCCATGGAAGAGGAAGCCGAAGCCGAAGATGAGCTGCTTCCCGCGATGGCCGACGACGACTACTCTGCTCAACTCTCCTGGCAGAGCCAGTCTAAAGACAACCTCAAGTGCGTTCTCGTTCTCGTTCTTTTTTTCCCCCTATATGTTCCATCTCCTTTTTTTTTTCAGGGTCCTCATGGACAATTTTACTCCGGAGCAGTACGAGCGCTTCGAGGCATATCGCCGTCATGCCCTCCCGAAGCAAGCTGTTCGAAAGGTATGACACATCTCTTTCGACTTCGTCGGCCGTGGCGTAAATTAAACATCTCATTCGAACTCGGCGTCTTGGCAGGTAATTCAACAAAGCCTCGGTCAGCAAGTATCCATGCCCGTGGCGCAGATCGTGGCTGGGTTCACCAAGGTCTTCGTTGGGGAGATCGTAGAGAAAGGTGATTCCCTGCCCATTTCGTGCCAGTAGCAATGATGGTCTTATTGCTTGGTTTACAGCCCGAGCGGTCCAAGCTCGTCGCGGAGAGAAGGGGCCTCTGTCTCCTGACCACCTACGCGAGGCGTATCGCATGTACCAGCAAGAGACGGGGCGTGTCGGCGCCTCTCGGCCATTACGTGGGAAGCGACTCTTCAAGCGATAAGCACGTACTGTATGGCCCACGAAGCCCGACCGTTGCAGGCTGCTGTAGAACCGTAAACGGTGTTCACCTGATCCAAGTTCTTCGGCCCCTATACAAACTCCTGCACTTCCTTCCTTCTCCACACGCTTCCTCAGTGCAAATTCGTTTGATTTCGAGTTGCCCCATCATCATCGGTTGTTACGAGTGTTGATGGCTCGAATATATCCCATCCCATCGTTGTACTTCCGTTGTACTTTTTATGGACACGCCCTTCCCAATTGTCAGCTATAGCGCCTGCAGCTCCAAGCGCCCCACTGTTCTGCGATCACGGTACCCAACAGTCCTAACAACTCCGAGCGGCGGTAGCGGCATGAACCAAAAATGTGCGCAATAAACTACCCCACTGTCATGCAGGTTAGTCGCTCGAATCGAAACGTTATCCGTAAATGGGTGGGGGGCATGACCCTTGCTTCCTCCACGGAGCGCTATGTGATATGTCGCCCAGACAGCCGGCTTTACCTAGGAAGTCCCGTTGACGCGTCGTGACACCTTGATTCGCAACGATTCGTTTGTGAGCGCACGACCGAACTGTTTGTTTCTGCGAACGACTCTTGGCATTTAATTTTCCCCGAAAAAAACCCGACGACCGCGAGGACCCCCGTTTCGGCTGACTAACCCATATCCTGTCCCCATGGTCGCAGATCCATGGCATACCACGTCCTCGTGATAACCAGCTGAGTTGCCGGGCTAGTTGTCCTGATAAGATTCAGGGTATAAATCGTCGCAGTTGCCCTAGCCGGGCTAGGTGGCGATAGGCGCAGAAAGTTCGGTAACATAGTTGTTCACCGAGAACGACTTCTTTCTCCGCAAACTACGATAGCAAGTCCACGCACCCCTTCACGGCGCAAAAAAAGTAATGTAATACCATCTATTGCGGTTGGCAGTCTATCCTCGAACGAGTCTAGTGGTACACCCTCTGGACCCAGAAGTGGACCATCCAATCGCACATTTGTTTTGTTGGCCCATTCATACCATCCATAGAGCTAGACGCGATCGGATCCTGACGACTTTGATTTGTCAATGACTCTTACTCATGCCCGTCGTGCTATAACGGGAAGATACGTACTGCGAACTTCAACCCAAACTCAGGAAATAATTGTCGATCGTGGTCTATCTGCCTGTCAGCGTCAGGGCCCGATAGTTCAGGATATGACATGCGGCCGAGCCAACATCGAAGGGTGGCATATGGGACAGACAATACGTGCTAGGAAGAATCCAGGACAGCGGAGGGAAACAGCCCCCGCGGTGCGAGACGGAAGCATCGTGTCTCGTGTGCGCATGTGTCAGCCTGAGGCCTCTCCCTGAGTGGGGGAGGACGTAACGAGCGCGCAGTCGGTAACACCACCACGCCGACTACACAACCAGGCCCGGGATCAAAGCGCTGTCATCAGCGACAAATCAGCTGCATGACAACTCTTGCGCTTGCATGATGACGAACCCACACACATGGCCGGACGTTGTTCTGACCAATTGCTTCTCGTTCACAGTAGGTCACTTACTGTACAGTCCGACTCGGGAGTGCGGTGGAACTACGAAAATAATGGTGGCGCGGAGCCCCGGGCCGCTTATGAGTGGTCAAAACGAGAAGCACACGCTACATGTGCATTGTCCCAGGAAGTCCGTCCCTACCCGTCCCCAAGACGTACACCGTAGACGCCGCCCGAGTAGCCCATGTAATTCGACCCCTAAGTTTGGGTGGTGACGACGACATAATCTGGAGTTACTGGCATACTGAAACAGGGTGCGCCCATGAGCCCGAGCATGAGCCTAAACAAGGCGTTTCGAACACGCACTTCAGCCACGTGGAATGTATAATCCAGGCTGTGTCTTCAGGCCGATGGCCCGGCATTCTTCTTGGTTGTCGGAGAAGGGAGAAAAGGCGGTTTCGTCGTGCGGAAACGATCGATTTTGATATCAACCCGTGAGTTGTGCGGGTTCAAACAGTAGTTGATCTCTTATGGACGTGGGCTCGTTTCGATCGCGATGAGACCTTTGCCTCCGTCGCGTAACGTCGAAGTGCAAAGCAGTCCAAGCCATTCAAGCTGCATTCCCTACCCAAGACTTTCGTGGGAAAAAAGCTGACCAGAAAATACCAAGCGAGTAAATAATGAGTAGCGCCTTGGAATGCTGTTGTTGCACTCGTCGTATAAATCCTAAAAATGTAACATCGCAGTGTCGGTGTATTGTTTTTATTACTCCAGGTCGGTAGTCTATAGAATGAATGAGGTGGGTTTGAACAGGTCTGTTTGGAACGTAGCTGACGATCATCGGATCCACAGAGCCAGTTACTATATTTCAGAACGAAGACAATTCTTTTTTGTTTTGTTCTTACTCTCGTATCGAGGGCGATACGTGTTTGATATACCTGCCGGGGGGGGGGGGGGGGGGGTATCCTCTAGCCTAGGTGTGGCAAGGGAAAAACTGAGCCGATGGCCGACGGTACTTTCTTTGAAGGGCGAGGGGCCATGGTCTCTTGCCAGCAAGTCTCGGCGCATCGGGGGCGAGTCGGTGCCAGTGGTCCGTAGCCCGCTATCCTCTATTTCCTCCCCGACTTTGATTCGGTAGCCGTAGATATAAATGTCAGTGTCTTATTTTCCCGTCGCTCCCACAGTGCACTGGCACTGGCGGTGATGCCCCTTTTGTGTGGATGGGCAATTCTCGAACACGTACAACATTTTGATCGACTTGTGAAGCTTGAATAGCTCGAATTGTCACGCTTTCCATTTCTGACTATATGATCTCTATATCTAATACTGATGCGTTGACCTTTTTTGAAGGGCATTTGACCTTCGTTGCTCACATTCTTTCCAAACTGGCGGAGCTCTCAAAATCTTCTTACGCGGGAAACGTGGTTCAACAGTTGTATTGCTGCGCCAGACACTGTCCAATTCTACTTCGTTGTCCCCCTCCCCGGTAGGGTGACTGCCTTCGCCAACATGCAAGGCGGTGTATAGACATGATTAAGTATTCAGACAAGGTTCGGCGATCGTCAAACGTGTGATTGACTCTGTCATCTGAAGCCGAGCCCGCAAACCACTAGCTGGAGTGGATGTTCTCATCGCAGCACGTATCCCGTTTCATTCTCCGATTGCGTCACCTCCTCATATATGTGTCTACAGACAGCCAGTGGCGTCAGCTCGAGCTACGATGCACTCGTCGAATTGTTTGAATGTCTCGGAAATTTCCTCAAACGCCTTCAAATACACACCGATCTCTCCTTTACTCCTTCAATGAGGGAGATCAGCGTAAAGATAATGGTCGAATTACTTTCCGTGCTTGCTCTCGCTACCAAACAGATTAAGCAGGGTAGATTCAGTAAGTGGATCCCATCTCTTTGATAAGTGAAGGTTCAACGTTGCGTAAAAAAGCTACTAGGAGAAAGCGAGATCGAAGGCGTCCTACGCAGGCTGGACCGTCTCAACCAAGAGGAAGGTCGGATGACTATGGCCCAGACGCTCGAAGTTGTCTACGGACTCGTGAATAATGTCATAAATGGTGCGCAAAGGTTCTCAGCTGGTAATTCGGGTTCAAATGTGGAACTGTCTTGATAGATGGCAAAGCATCGGTCGACGGCATCTGAAAGGCTTTGGGTAAGCCTTTACGGCGTTCGGGAATCTGCATCGTGGAAACTGACCAGGACTCCGGCAGATACGACGCAACAGATTGCGATGAAGCATTCGTCCTTGATCGGTTCTACTATTGTGGTCCCGTGGCGCTAAAGCCGGGCACAGGTGATCGCTTGCAAAGGGAGCCCCGAAGTTGGCTCACCCCTCCGGATCCGTCACCTAACTACAACACTGCGCGTGAGATCCATCAGGATGGAACTGCGACGTGGTTCTGCGAGGGAAGCATCTTCGCAGGGTGGTGCGCGAAGGGTTCCCTGTTGTGGATCCATGGAAAAGGTGAGTTTTCGACTCTCAATATTGAGCTTACGACAAACCCGATTCATTTCCCTCGCTATAGCTGGTTCCGGGAAATTTATCCTGATGTACATGGTAGCCGCCGCCGCCGGCATTTCATCGCCGTCTATTGTGGATATTCACGCACTCTTCTAGGTCCGCGATCATACGAGAAATCGACAGGATGCGCAAGGCTGGACTAGCTTTGATGGCCTACTTTTTCTTCGACTTTAGGGACACTAAGAAGCAACACCGACGCGATCTCCTCTTCTCCCTCCTCTTCCAACTTAGCGCCAGGTCTGATGCCTGCCATCATATTTTCTCTCAATTCTGTTTGGACCACGACGAAGGAGTACAGCAGCCTTCAGATGTCGCACTCTCGCACTGTCTGATGGACATGCTCAAGGTCCCAGCACAGCCACCAGCGTACATCACCATTGATGTTCTCGACGAATCTTCCAACATCTCTGGAATTCCCACCACTCGTGAAAAGGTGCTTCAATTTTTGGAAGACCTCGTCAATTTACAACTTCCAAATGTACATATATGTGTCTCGAGTCGTCCGGAGATGACCTTCGGTCCATTCTCGAACCCTTGGCGATGTTCTGCGTTTTTTTTTGATCCATTTTTATCGATGTTCCGCGTTTCGCTTCACGACGAGAGCGGGAAAATGGCAGATATCTCGGGGTACATCAAATCATCCGTGCACTCTGACCGGAATATGCGAAGATGGACAGTTGAAGATAGGCAGCTGGTTATTGGTACACTCTCGGAGAAAGCAGACGGGATGTAAGCGATTCCTCTCGAGGTTTTTCTGGATTTCCGATTAATGAGCGCGGCAGGTTCAGATGGGTTTACTGCCTGCTAGACATCTTGCGCCGATGCTTCCCCGCAAGTATCCATAGTATTTTGGACCACTTGCCAGAGACGTTGGACGAAACGTACGAACACATGTTACGTAGGACCGAAAAAGTGAAGCGACAGTTCGCACACCGACTCTTTCAATGTCTTGCGGTATCTCTTAGACCACTCCGCGTTGAGGAGCTTGCAGAGATTCTGGCTGTCCGCTTCGACACAGGATCGTTCCCGCAGTTTAACACGGGCTGGAGACTAGGTGATGCAGAAGAAGCTGTATTGTCCGCGTGCTCCAGTCTCATCACCGTCATCGATGTGAACGGGTCTCGAATCGTACAGTTCGCCCACTTTTCCATAAAGGAATTCTTGACATCGGACCGCCTTGCCACTGCGAGCGAGGATCTCTCCCACTATCACATCGACCCTCACTTGGCACATGCCACTCTCGCGCAAGCCTCCCTCAGTGTCTTACTTCAGCTCGATGATCGCATCGACAAAGACAGCGTTAGAAACTTTCCCCTTGCTGATTACGCCGCACGACAGTGGTTCGAACACGGGCGGTTCGGGAATGTGTCATTGACGATCTAGGCCACAAAAAGTCTGTTCGACCGAGAGAAGCCACACTTCTCTACATGGGTCTGGATATATGACCCTTGGCGAGAACTCACCCCTACGAAGTACCCAAGTGGCCAGAGGCACAACCATGATATCACGACTCCTTCTCCAGCATGGGGCGGCTGTGAACGCCCAGGCCATAGCTGGCTTGACCCCACTGACTAGTGCTTCGTGGGGCGGACTTTTGGATGTTGTTCGGCTCTTGATTGACAATGGCGCAGACGTAAACTTACCCACGTCCATGATAGGCTTCACCCCACTTCACTTCGCAGCAGAAACCGGCCGCCTCAATATTGTGAAGCTCCTACTTGAAAGTGGCGCGGATTCCAACATACGTAACGACGATGGTCAAACACCCTTCGACATAGCATCCGATGAGGGGAACCATGAGGTTGCAAGCTTCTTATCTGGGCGCAGGCAGGCCGCAATGCATTTGGATGGCGTGGTAAACCCGACGTCGTCAGCTATAAAACGACAAAATCGGTCCCCCAAGGCAGTGGCGTCGCTACAGAAAAGCGGAGGTAAATCCCTCCGAGAGCGAGCAGCCCTCGCTGTATACCGCATCAGAAAATGTACAGCTTGATATCGTACAATCATTCCTTGACTGTGGTTCTGAGGTCAACGCAATGTACAAGAATCGCGTGACCGCGGCATTACATGCAGCATCGTCCAAGGGGAAGTTTGAGGTGGTAAAGTTGCTGATTGACCGCGGTGCGTACGTGGAATCGCAAAGCCGAGCCGGATGTCTAAAGGTTGCGCTGTTATTACTCGACCATGGTGCCTATGTGAACTCAAAACGAGGAATGATGGCAACGCATTGCATCTCGGATTGTTGGGAGGCGAGTCCTTTAAGGCCACCCAGCTCTTACTAGAACGTGGCACGGATGTAGACGTATGGAACAACAGAGGGCGGACTCCAAGACAAGAAGCAAAGGTGCTTGGGTCCCACAGAGCCACGGAGTTACTTTCGGAGGCTTCGGAGCGTGGTGAAGCGTAGGCTTGGAGGTCACCATACGGGTAGTATTCACCCGATCCTCGAGTCATACCCCTTCACTGACATTGCCAAGGACATTGCTATATCTATGAGGGCTAGCAAGAGAGTCTCAACACCGTGACAGTCCGAGTAGTATTATTCACAATGTTCCCAAAATTTGTTTGGATTGTTGTATGCTGTCCCAATTTAAGTACATCTCTATCTTCTTGCCAGCGTATCTTCCACCTTGACAGCAATGATATGTTGGATTTTATTCTACCGGAGGTGACCGTGACTGCGTCGGCTGTTGTTCATGAAATCCCCCAACGGGAAATTTTGCAAGTCACATGACTCGCCAAGAAAACAACTTCAATCATGACTTCAATAAAGTAATCTAGTTGTTCAGAAGGAAAGACGGTTATGTGTAAGTGCTCTTGTGGAAGATGACATCGATGACAGTCGATATCCCCTCAAGTACATGTCCAAGCCAACTGGCGACGTCGGCGTCGTGAGTCAAAGGCAGCTTGCTCAACGCTCACAGTTTGTTCAGAATGGCAACCACATCGCCCGGATGGACAAGTTATGCCCAGATGCTAGACGATGGTGGCCAAGCTGCTACACGGGCGTACAGTACCACTTCGAAAAAGTGGTTACTCGACTGTCTCTATATGATACCTCCACCACACTGGATCGGCCGGTGGGAGTTTCAAGGTATCATTTGTAACGACTACCTAGGTACAACATACTGCATAGGCCACACTATTGCGCATTGCGCATTATTCTCATCGGTGAATTTAGCCCGTTTCTCACATTCCAACTCCTGCCGCGTCAGTGAGCAGGCTATAGTGTCAACGCTTCTAGGACTTTGCTCTCGGTCTCGTTCAACAGTCCCCGTCCACTCCAATCCACCCAGCTCGACAGCTGCATGGCACTAGTTGGCGCTAGTTACCCCGGTCGTGAGCCAAGCGGGACGCAGCTGAAGGCACGGAGCGACGCTTATCAGCATCGTGATGTTCGGAGGCGGTGTCAGAGGAGCATGAGACCCAGGTCGCGCCAGAACGGAACGCCGAGGGGAACGAAGCACGGTTGAGATGACGACGGCGCCCCGTCCCCGCTGATTCTGGAGACGAAGAGAATGGGGAGCGAACTTGCCTGCCGAAATGACGTGGGTCGTGTTCCAGCCCTCGTTGAGTTGCGTGCTCCTACACCTGGGCCACCTCTCACGATGCGACCCAACTCCAAACTCCGCCCTAACACGAAGACCGATCAACAGAGCGACAACAAGAACGAACGGTGCAGCTAAGCCGCCTTCATTCAAATCGCCGACAAAAACAATTGGACACGCACGAGGAAGTTCCTCGCGGACGTCAACTCGATCAAGCGTGGCCAGAAGCTCGATGTGGCTTCGAGTCTTTGACCGGGGGCTCGACCATTCACAAATCCAAAAATCAATTGCCGTAAAAATAAATAAAAAATCAAGGCCACATCCCGAGGACATGGTTGGACCCGCTACTACCGGCGACGCCGCTGCACCCAGATCGCCATATCGTGGGACGCGATTGGCGACTTTGGCGATGCGGGGAAGACGGACAGCCGGTGGGGCAGATCGCGGCCCACACCGTCCGAGCGAATCCTTGATGACGCTCACCCAGAAATGGGTCAGGAAACCGAACTTTAAAAGGTTCAAAAGGGTTCAGATCGCTGAATTGTATTTCTCTCGACAAAGGAACCGACTGGTCTCCATTGCGGTGTTAGTTAGCGAGGACGACGACTCCGGCATCGAAAACGGTGAGTCACTCGTCGTCTTGCCCCTTTTGTATTATTTTTTTCTGGAAGCAGACGAGGGAATTGAAACCTTAACCTGTCAGCATGAGGGAATTTACGTCGCAAAGCCAGTTTCAAAACTGCTCACGCACCTTTCCTGTACAGCAGGTCCAATCGACCATCAAAGACATCTCGAGGCTTGTCTCGAGCAGCCTCGGCCACGGCCCCGCGTAGACGGGCGCCTAAGATCGCCAAGAATGAGGTCAAAAGTACTAGCTAGTATAGATCTGGACATGGGTTAGGGCCCAGACGACGGTAGAGACGCACGCGGCGGCTCCAGTTCCCAGGTCCGTGAGGAGCAAAGCACACCCAAAAGCAAGGCGTCCGCGCCGTCTGCTCCTGCGCATGACAAGCAGCCGGCACTCTCAGACAGACTGCAGGCCCAGGTCCCGGGAAACCTGACATGTTAGGCTGCGTGTGACTTCATCATATGGTCCCCGTCCTTTGGATGATAATTGGCAACGTCTGTGAGTTCTTTACTAGTATCCGGGCAGGTGACCGCTAGTGTCCATATGCTAGGCAGGTGTCAGACGCTATTCATCGTGCATGTAACCGGGCAGGAATGTGCTGGCTGCCAGTCAGTCTATGTTTCGACCACTCACGCTCAACCTCAAGCAGATTCTTGCGATCCAGAGCATTCAGCAAGACATTCGACCTCCCGGGCCCACAGACATGTTGATGGGCACTACTGACGACGTCGACTTGGTTCATAAACTTGTTCAGAGTCGAAATATATTGATGTAGCGAACGCGAAGTAAAACCGACCGACCTTCGGGCAGCCGGGCCGGCAGATCGTGCCTCTTTGCCCCGCCAAATGCAACACTTGAACCACCTTCCCTCGCTCACCAGTCCACGATTCCATAAGTCTTCCTCCTACACAGTGCGGTTATCAAATTTAACACCAAGTAGTGCCGATTTGTCTTGCGTTTTTGTTACTGAACTCCGCAAATGTTTCACTGCGCACGAGAAGGGCTTCTTTTTGCGGGGTTCGCATCATGCCAAGGCAGAGATCTACATATGATAACGCCCAGGCGGATAGTGTCTCAAAAAAATACGCTCACCTTGTTTCTTCGTTTTCGACTCGTCCCGGGTCCCGGGTCCTGTAGCTACGAGCCCAGGAGATCAGCGAGACCATCAGACACGAGCGCTACATACCCGCCACGTGGCATCAGGCTTCTCCATAACTGGTATGTTCGCCTTTACGCTAGCGCTGGGTTGGGAACGATTGCTGCGGAAACCACCAGCGAGACGCCGCTAGAAGACAGAAAGGTCTACGACACGTCGGGATTGACATGCCGTCCGACGTTCGGCTGGGAAGACATGCGACGATCGTCGGACGTGCCAGAAAGCGCTGTGAGGACCTCACTAGGACAAAGATAGGCTGCACAGCCTTGCGCATGAGGCGCAGTGGCGCGTCGGCCTTAAGAGTCCCTCCTTGCTCTATCACCGTTATATGTCAGAACGTGCACTAGGGTCGCGTTATAAACTAGTCCTGAATGAACGGGCTTGCTTGCACAGGTGGTGATCCGTCGTACTCGGTCTGCGATTGGACATGTTCGCAGTCCAGTTGGAATACCGATAAGTTGCGAAAAGAAGCAGCGAGGGTCGGCGGTAGAGCGGATGGCCCGAAATAAGGGTAAGTGAGCATCATCAAAATGGCTCTGAACCTTGGGGCTCATACACAAGTCCTTTGTTCTCTTGCGCAGGGGACGAGGCGGGATCGACATTCGCTTGAGACGACCGGCCGTTCCCGGGAGACCTGTGGAGTCGGAAGACAGGACCTGCGGGACTTTCTAAAGTGACCGAGGGTAAGAACGAGAGCCCATCATGCCAGAAGGAAGTCGCGTTCATGATCCACATCGAATTCCCACAATACGATAGCGGTCGTGTCCGGTGCCGGCGAAATTGTCTATTTCGAAGATAACAAATCGATGGCAACAGTGTTGCGGGGATGTACCGTCGTAACAGGGGGGCACTCTTTAGCACCAAGACGTGATCCCGGGTGTGGCGGCTAGACTTGAACTAATGGAGGGGTGAGCCACGATCCCCTGGAAAGAGGCACGGCTCATATTTGAAAAACTCAAACTAATAGTGTCCGAGTCTCGCACCCACCACACTCAACTCAAATTGCTGTATTACCATTGCGCTACTCTGTTCGTGGGCGGGGGTCGTAATGCGATCACCGCAAGTTCAAGCATTTGTCTTGTTTTAGTGTTTCTGTGCCCGACCAATCGAAAACATGTGCCACCATCTTTGGCCCCTATTGCCCCGCCCGCCCAGTCTCCGGTTGGTACTGTCGCCGAGCACTACCCTACTAGGGAGTCGGCGAGCGGGCGGAAAACGACTTCGCGATGTGAGAAGAGTGGTAGTGAGTAAAGGTGCTTCTATCTGACTTGGTTTGTCCATCCATCATCAGATCAAGCCCGCCGCATCAACAGGTTGAATTGAACGGCGTGCTCTCACCGTAACCATGTGGCGGCAACACGTGGGCGAAAGAGGTAGTAAAGCCCAGTAGCTTCGCGAAGTGTGCAAAAAACCAAAAGGTTTCGAACAGACAGCTCTGCGGACTTAGGTGTCTGGGGGGTCCGCACACTGACGCTAGTCAGTCACGACGGTGACCAGTTTGATTGTCCTTCGTTCGTGACCAAGGACCGCTAATGGTAGGGCACGCTGAGAGAAGTTTAGAAGATGGTGCCCTCACGGCGATGGTGTAATCGGCCCGGCGCTCGCGCGTGGTTTCAGTTTTGCCGTACAGCTTGGGCGACTGTACATGTTGTCCCAAATCAACTCCCCCGTATGTTCCATTCCGAAGTCCTAATCTATGCACCCATCTGTCACATCCTTTTCACACAGGTCAGGTGGTTCGTGCAGACATCAGATGGCGCTAGCGATGTGACCTGAGGCGGGGCACGAGTACCGTACCACTTCGTATCAGATACCCTCAAACCCTCGTTTCCAAGTCGTATTCGGAGATCCTATACGGGACCCTTACCTGATCACCCGATTCCTCTACATTCTCACCCTAGAATACGGGCAGTCGAGCGCCCTGGCAGCTTTGTGCGAGGGTCAGTCTGAGGGTGACAGATAACAACAGACGGAATTCCCAGAATTCCGTCTGGTCTGGAAAACGGACAGGTTACTGCACCCTCGGTATCTCCTCCATTCTACATCAAGCACCCAAACAATTACGGTAGTATTCATTGGTTCTAGGCCAAACAACCGGTCACAAGTCCTTGAACCAATTATATGCGCCCCTCTCCGAGGGTGGCTGCAGAATGAAACTTGATAATTGCCACATCTATGCTAGCTACTGCACGACTTGCTCACCACAAACTGCCGAAACATATACTCGCTCAATCGTATTGTCTTCAGTACCCCGACGACTCAATCTTCGTGCGACTCTGATGGCACAGCTTTGCGCAGAACTGCTTCTTTTCTGTGAGAATTCAGTTCGGGATCAGTTTACGCCAGTCTTGGCCCTGGCTCCTGGCTTCTAGGTGGTGAAAAGGCGAAAGAAGGCGTGCACGCAGAATGCCCGCCAGCCCATCCCAGCGCCCCGCCATTCACGTCAACGTAACACCACGCACGCCACGGTCATAGTCCCCCTTCTCGTGTGCACCCCAGAACACAAAGATCAAACAAAAAAAGCCACCACTCCCTGATACGGATTTCGGGTATGTGTCGATCCACAGAACGCAGAATTCGAAACGCGCCCGGAATTCCCCGGGGAAACGACCCGCTAGCTAACGGCGCAAACTGGACTGGACTGGACTGTGAGGTCGAGTGCGCCGGGAGGGAGGCGGGTATTGTGCCACCGAGGACAGGATCATCAAAAGGAAGGACGTTGCGCAATCAGAAAGGACGAAAGTCCCCATAAAAGTGACTTCGGCACCGACGCCACCGCGGGCAGACGTCAGCGTGCCCAGGCGCCAGTAGTGCTATTAGGCATGATGAAGTATGCAACGACCTGCCCCGCCCCCGTGAACGTGAACGTGAACGAGAAGTGTGAACATGAAACGCACCCTTCCATTCCGTTGCTAACTGCAGCCACCCCATACGTCGTCCCGAGTCCCGGGGTCCTCTTAGATGCCTTCCTCCATACCAAATGCTGACCCTGGATGCGGAAGTGTGACCCTCTCATGCTCGTTGATATAAGCAACCCCCCATCTCCTTGTAAGAGTCCGTTATGTACGGGGTTGCGGGGCCAGGTCTGATAGAGGGGGCACCAGGGGGCCCAGACCAACTCGCCTGCCCTGGGGGTTGTTGTGCCTCCTCCACTCGTAGTGCAGGTGGAGAAGCACCGGCACCGCGTCCTCCGTCAAGTGCCTACCTATGCGGGGAAACGCCAAGGCAAGGACGAGGGTTGACTGATCGAAATAGGAATTGATCGAGAGTCCCCCTTCCTCCGCGGTTGAGCTCGCTTACGATGAGATCAATCACGTACTGGTCTGCGGGAACTTGATAGATGCACGGTGACGTCCAGACATAAACTTACCCTCTGCCAGCGTTTTCGTCTGCTGCTTTCGGGCTAGCACGAAATGTCGTTCTTGATAGTAGCTTTGGTGACGGTACCCTTCATTCGTCGTGCGAAAAGTAAATTCAACGATTGCCGCGCACTTAAATGTGGGAAACAAGTCACTTCTTGAAACGCGTTGGGGTCGAGCAACGGGGGCACAGGCGACGACAGCAGGTGAGTATGTAATAAAGGGGCGGGCCGTCAGCACGTCAGCGATCATTGACCCTAAAACTGGGTTGGCGAACCCCCGGCGTGCCAAAGGGTTGTGCCCAACGTTTGTCGCGATGTACACATGCGACTGTTTTCATTTTAGCCGTAGGGTAAGTGCCGTACGGCCTACTATATACTGTATGTTGTTGTAAGAGAGGATTACGACCTGCGTAATACGCACACCAACTTCAAGTTGACCTTACGATACGCGTACGCGACTCCACGTTGGTCGGCAGAGGCGTGCTCGGAGTGTTGATTGAAAGCCAGAGGACGGGCTTGGCTGTCCGTCATTGTCGTCGTCTAGAAGCGAGAAAGAAGCGAAAAAAAAAACAAGCTCGCTCTCGAATGAACGGGGGAGAACGTCTCTCTCGCTAATCAGGATCAGCGTCGGGTTTAGCGCTGGCTTGGGCGCTCACCGGTCACCCTCGCAGTTTGCAGGTCAGTTCGCGAGGATCTGCTGCCTGTAGGCAGGCAGGATGGATAGCAGTCACATTCCCATAACACTGGACACTAAGAAGCAAAGCAAAGGCTAGTACTAGCTGCTGCTGCTGCTGCTGCGGGGCGAGCCTCGGAATCCTGCTACGTATCGAATTAATCGATGATCGCAAGGTCGAGACGATCGGTGTGGAGGTTTCGTTACGGAGAGCGTGGATTGGTACCGTAAGATAAAGAGAGGGGGGAGGGGGGAAAGGAGAGGACGCGATCGAGGATCGAGGTCTAAATGGGTCTCAATTAACGAGTGCTATATCGAGATTTAGCAGTGGGGTCAAGTTTCGTCTTTTGCATCCTCTCTGCTTCATGTTGATACCGACCCGCCGATTGACTTCGAAACGATTCACACGCCCTATGCCAAGTTGGGTTGCTGGGGTCATTGACTTCCCAGATACGCAGAGCAGTTCGAATCTCTGTCTTCTCCACCTGGATCCGGAAACACGATTCAGATCCCAGGCTGATTATCCCTCGAACAAAGATAACAAATGCCTCTTGGGGTAATACGGTTCTTCTTTACCCACAGCGATTTATTGGCACGTTTTGATACCTTGGGTTATCTTGGCATCAGCCAGGTGTGCAGATCAATAATACGCATGATTTGTGGCGTCAGTCAGATCCATCAGGGAAGGCCGCAGGAGACCCATATTGGACGGCACCTCTCGCTCGCTTTTGGGGGGCTGGGCACATGGCGCGGCGAGAGCGCGGCTGAGGGGTAGATTCCTCGAACCGTGCGTTCGGTGTGAGGCCCGGCAGGCAGTTCAGAAGTTCGGCCACAGGTTACCGCATATTCACCATAAAATGAATCACGTGAGATTATTGCTTCGCGAAGTGATTGACCAGACTTACAGAAGCCACCACCAATTTTATATGAAAGATTTCTATTCTCAAGAGGCAGTTTTGAATACGCCACCAACACGACGACATTGTTGAGACGCCGTTGCCCCCCGATATTAAGCCTCGATTCGGTTGCTGTCCACGCCGGCGGTAGCTTTTTCCCGCGGAGGGTACAAGTCTATCAAAAGATCTTACCTCATTACTGGACTTCTATGCGCAGCGGCCGCGGCTGGTGCGAGTGGTAGTACCCGGTTTTACTACAGGGTCGGCTGGTCAAGAGTAATTGACCGAAGAAAGGCCGACCGAGATAGCTAGGCACCACCGGAGGAGGTAAGCCATCGGAGCCGGCCGGCCGAAAGGGAGTGTCAGTGGTGTCTGTGCTGTCCAAGATTGTTCCAAGATCTCCACCGAACTCAAGTCCTGTACCACAACGGCATTCAAACACCTTTGTTCGCGCTCTGTTTTGGCCGTTTGGTTGATGTTCTATTATAACTCTCTGATAGACGAAAGCTCCTTCCATAATGTAATGTGACAGTATGCTTTATTTTGAATTTCGAAAAGCTGGCGTGATAGAGTTAAAATGAAGGGTGTGTTCTTCTGGCGCGCCACTAGAGCAGGGCGGGTATTTCTGTGGGTGGGGTGGGACACGTTGCAGTGGCGGGAAATAAGCCATGTCTGATGATAGATGAACCGAGGCAGGTGGGACTGCTCATGGCAGCCCCACATCACACGTCTGCGCCGCAGGCGGTCAGGTATGCCCGCACCCGCCCAAGAAGGAGCCTCGCAACGAAGCTTCTCCCGGAGGGGAGGGGAAAACCACGTTGTTACGGCATGGGAGTGTGGCGCGGAGGCAGAAGGATGGGTTTGTTTTTGTTGCGTGTAACGCGTCACATTTGCTAAGCTGAACGCGATCTTTTGTGAGATGAATGAACGTAAGAAGCGACGAGCGACGTAAAAAGGATTTTGATCACATGAATGAACGAAGGGAGTGGAGGCGCATCATCAAAGGTATCGCCGCATCCGTCGCCTGCCGAAGTCAGTTGCGCGAGGCGGCGCAATAACAACCCCAAAGGTGGGCGGACGATTGCCAGCAGGCGGTGGCTCAGGCGTCACTCGATTACAAATCACAGAGAAAGAAAAGCATGACGACGACAGGGCAGCGAGCTGGTGGAGTCCGGGGCAAAGGGGGGTTGCGCCGCGGGCCTGCCTTGGTTTTGCCAAACAGGTAAGTAGCTGGACTATAATTGACCCGGCCACGTCCGTCCGCAGCCTCACCATTACCGCAGGCACGGCGCGGCGCTGGACACATGGGGACGACAGAGACACCCACTCATCCCTCCCTGCAAGGGCCGTGATTCGTGTCTCCGGTTCGGGTCAACGCCCCAACCGGCACCTGACATTGCCATGATCAACCACAAGTCGTGCCATGCACGGGCAACGGGCACCCAAACCCCCCCAAGGCTCCCCCCGGCCCATGACGCACGGATGGAAATCAAAACGATCATTAAATGGACAATAACTTGTGCGACGCAACGGACTCGGAACGGACCACGGACCACAGACACGCGGCCAGGTACGGTGTCGCAACTGCAAACACAAGTTGTGGTTGGTGGTGGCACGACGGAAACGCGCACGAGGGCACGTTGACGCTCGGGTACCGTGGGTGGAGTGTGGTTGGTAATGGGCTCCGGGGTGGTGGTTGTGCGGAGAGCGGCCTCGGAGGGCCGCAGCCAGTCCTGTACTTGTTGTCGCTCTCGGCAAAGGCCGCTTGCGGTGCTGTGCGATGGGTTGCTGTGCCACTCTATTAAACTTCCATGCCTCGACTCGGATCCCCGGCACACATATGCACACACGAACACACACACATGCGTAAGACGCGCACCAAGCTAGAACCGTCCGAACCACGCACTCAGCCAAGAAGTGCACACTGCCACAGTGCTACATTGGATCCATACGCGCAGCGTAACATGGCAATGAGAGAGCGATCAAAATGACCGGAACGGTAGGTTTTCATGCTTGCGATATGAAGTTTGCGCAGTGCGAACAGCTATGCAGGATGGGTGTGTAACATATCTCGCTGGTTGTAGTCACATAGCGTCGTTGCTCATGTGATGCAATGCAATGTTTAGGAAGTTCAGACATCTGTGATTGGAGATCTATGGTTTAGTGTTGTGCCCATCCAGGACATGGTTGACGGAAGGCAGGGAAGGGATAAGTATGTAAACCTGGATTAAGGTGAGTGATCAGTGAAACTGAAAGGGGGGAAGTCAGTTCAGGGGACTGGAGTGGCTGATCGAGACTAGATCTAGGATCGGATCTGCCTTACGAGTGAGCCGAGTTGTCGGACGGTTCGGTCTCAGAGACGCGTGGGGAGGGGTGCCAGGGGTCGTGATCACCCAGGGATCTAAGGTTTGGGAGTGGCCGATGTGGATGGGATGAGTGGGTGAGGGAGCAAGAAATGGTTGGAGGGGGAGGAGGAGAACAGAACAGGATGCGGATACCGGTAATGGGTAGAGACCGGGATGAGTGTCTCTCTCTCGAGGAATTGAAGGGAGGGACCGAGCTGTGTCGCGCGATCTGTGCAGGATGATCGAACCGGAAAGGGAGTTGAGTTCCCACGGAGGGTTTGTGCGTAGAAATACAAATAAGACGGGGATGTGAGTGAACCGACAGTACTTTTACATGACTCAACCTCAACCTATCCTACACTCTGCCTTCCAAGACGATCTCTCCATGGCCTACTCTTCCTCTCTCAACAACCCCTCGGGCCCCTTCAATCCTGCCTCTTACACACGCGCTTTCTTCGGTTCCCCTTTCTCATGGCGTCCTGGCTCATTCGGTAACCGTTCTCATCCCGGTTCCTCGCCTACCCAACTCCTTGGTCCCCTAGAGTACGTTCTGTTCTTTTACTCCTCATCTACTCCTCCTCACTCACCCCCCTCTCTTAGCCCCACCGACCTTCGCGGTGCAGGAAAGATATCGTCCTCCATCGAGTCCGACCGAGGCTCTCTCATCAACGCGCTCTCGGCCATGGAACGCGAAGAAGAGCTCGTGAGTTTCATCTCAACTCGTCTTCCACCTCGCGTGCCCGTTGCTAAGTGATCGATCACCTCTAGTGCCGCAATTACACATGTTGCGGTCTCAACCTGCAGGACCTTCATGCTCTCTTGGAGCAC
Organism: Lactarius hatsudake; assembly: GCA_024734325.1. Lineage (NCBI taxonomy): Eukaryota > Fungi > Basidiomycota > Agaricomycetes > Russulales > Russulaceae > Lactarius > Lactarius hatsudake. The sequence continues at coordinate 107,678 of JANSJP010000086.1, read as the reverse complement.
TTTGAAGAGTGCCATCCCGTTGTCCTCGATTCTTTCTCTCAACCATCTCCCAACCAGCTTTACTCCCAACCAGCTTCTACCCCCAATCCCTCATACCCTCCTCAGCTACCCCAGTCACAACAGCCCCACCACCATCAACAACAACCTCATCAGCACCTGCAACTTCTGCAACAACAGCAGCACCGACAACTCCAACAGCAGTCGCAACCGCCGCACCAGCAGCAGGGCCCATTCGATCCCGACGATATGGAACTCGATATCGACTCATCCCCAGCTTCCTCGTCTGCCTCCTCACCTCCCCTCACCCCTGTAACGACCCCTCTGGTTCCTTACACTGCCCAACGTGCGTTCACCAACGCATCGTCGTACACTCCATTGTCCCTCTCCCAGCCACCATCCACATGTCCTTCGCCCGTCTCTGCTTTCGACACGACAGCCGTTCACCCATCGCGAGGGGCCACATCCACAATCTCCCCATTCCCTTCCCCACACCATGACTCGTTCAATGTCTATTCCACTTATTCGGACTACGGTGCTCTCTCACCACTGCAGTGTACTCCCGAGACCACCAGTCAACCAGGCAGTCCCTTCAGTTGTGTTCCCCCCACGCTCCTATACAGCTCGAATTCTACCACACCTGCCAACACACCGTCAAGCTCCCGCGTGGCTTCACCTGTGGCTGCACAGCAAGCTTCGTATGGTCCCCTCTCTGCACAGGCGTCCACCTCCGCCTCTGCTTCATCTTCTACCACACCTTCACCCACTTCCACTCCCCGCGCCAGCACCACCCTCTCTCGTCCTGCCTCCTCACTCCTCCTCTCCAAGCCCTTCCGCTGCCCGAAGCCAAATTGCAACAAGTCGTACAAGCAAGCCAATGGGCTCAAGTACCACATGACCCATGGCTCTTGCAACTTCGCGCCACCGAAGGACCTCGAGGCATTGCAGGCCCTCCTAGCGGAGAAGGGCGTCGTTGTCAACGGGAACGATCGTTCAGGTATGCAAATAACTGAAGGGGAGCTCCGTGAGGTGGAACGTGAAGCCGAACGACGACTCAGGCCCTTCGCTTGTAGCGTCGGCGATTGTCAGCGGCGATACAAGAACATGAATGGTCTTCGTACGTCCTTTTAGTTACCTCGGATTCCCCATTTGGGCTGACCCCATCGATTTCACACAGGGTATCACTATCAACATTCCGGCGAGCACGGTGCCATTGGGCTTCAATTACTTGCCTCGGGTCAGCACGAATGTTTGCAACATTCAAAGTCGGCCGCTGCCACCCGCCAATCGACTCCCGCCAATACCACCACTTCGCCGGTCGGAGCTGGCTCGCAATCACCGACGTCACCGGCCAAATCGCCTACGACGCAGTCTTGGCATTATCCACAGAGCTATAGCCAGCAACAGCAGTATTCACCATCGGCGTATCCAACACAGACATTCGCTCAGCAACAACGGCAGTATCTCGGCCAGCAAGTTCCCGTGCATCAGCAGCAGCCACAGTATTGAAGCCGTCACCTAGATGAAGACAAAAAAAGTAAAGGTTACTTGCATTAATCACATTATGTGCATCGTGCACGCTGCCACGTCTACATGTCTTTGTTTTTGCTTATCTTTGTGTATCCCTGTGACAATTTTCTTTTTACTTTCTGCTGTTTTACTTTTTTTCTTCCCTTCTTCATTCCCCCCCTTCTTACTACTAATCTTTCTTCTTTTACTGATGTATCCTTCTGTTCGTCCGTCGTTTCTATGATGAATTCGACGGCAAAATTATCTGTACATACGGAGCGCCTCTCGATCTTTTCCATCTTTTCCCTCGGTTAGCGCTCCGACGCAGGCGGGAGAGTGGTAGAAGGATGGAGGCAATTACTAGTAGCATAGTAGTACTATCACCGATACTACGATGAGAATCATTCGTCATCGCCAGATGCTGTAGGGGGGGAGCGTGCTATACTCCAACACTTCACAGCATCCGCGCCACGAACGCGCTTATCGTTGTTCCCTCGTTGTTATACGTGTATCATCATTCATTAACTTCCCCCCTCCGACTTACAACCGTGCCCGCGTATTCCGGACAGTATGTTACTATAATACGTAAAAAGCTGTCCGAGTACGAGTTACGGAAACCCCTACACACATGTGTGTGTGCATAGATGGCCGGCGGTTTGATATGTCCCCTGTCTCTCCTGCTTTCCCCTTCCTGCATACTTGGCTTGGTTGATCCCCCTATCGGTCCAGGAATGCCTCTTTGGGCCTTTTGGCACAGCTTTTCCCACCGTGCCACGCCATGCCATGCATGCACCATGTTTCCCCTTCTTGTTATGGTTACTGTTGTTTGCTGTAAGGTATCATCGGTTTACTTTACTGGATTGGATTGGATGTACCATATCATACGTGTAATAAATTCTTCTCGTTATACATGCGATTATCTCTGGGGGAACAAGTGCGGCCTAGTGACTACATTTGCCAATTGCCACTGCCAGTGGCACAATACACGTCTGGAATTCGGGAACACAAACGCCAGATGGAGCCTTTTGCCAGCTAGCTGAAGCAGCACCCATAGTGGTCCCGTTTGACGTCAAGAGGGTGGGGGGGGGGGGTTTGTAACAATTTCACAGCACCCTTGAACTTTGTGCATTTGTAGCAGAATGGTTTAGAAGATCGAAAGAAGACGACCCCCCCCGTTGTCCCCGTCGTCCTTAAACTGCATTCGATCGCTGGCGTTGCGCAGCCTGAGTGCCCGAGCGAGCTGCTGCCGCGGCCGGTAAGAGGCTATCATCATAGCTGTCCTGCCCTGGTAAGTTAGGTACCAACGACCAAGCCAACTACAGTAAGTCAAGAGCGCAGCTACCATAATTAGTCATAGCCGTCTTTGAATGCGCAGCAGCCTTGCTTTGACTTCGTGCTCTGAGTTGCCCAACTTTGAAGTTTAATTTTTATATTTGGGAGGAGGGATGATGTGTGGGGACCCCAGTGCTGTATCAGAACGCTTTCTACTGAGCACTGTGGCCAACCGGCTCCAAGGTGCATAAGCACGCACTACTAAAAAGTCAGGTGCAGGTTAGAGTCAGGTTCAGTGCCTTGCTACTCTCACCCTTGCTCATATTCTCACCCCCTGCGACCTGTCGGACGCAGCTGTCGCGTTTCGTTTCGCTGCTCAGGGTCGCCGTTCGTCGCCCGGGCCCACCCCGACACCTAGGGCGCGCGCGCCGCGGCGGCATTGTCGGCCCAATTCCGCCCTTGATTCCGCCCGTCCGCCCGCATAAATGGTCGTACGTGTCGATCGGCGGCTCCACGGGGTGTATAATAATCGTGCAGCACCCCCATGTGTGTGCATTAACGCGTTATACGTACACGACCCCACTGTTCCCACTCCAACTCCCCCCCCGGGAGGCACTTCGCGATAGGATCCGCGGACACGCCACGCCATGCCACGGCTCGCGCGCATTGAGCAGGAGGAGGGGGAGCTTCGACGAAATCATCAAAACAGCGTTGATCAGAACTCTCTGATCTTGATGAGGTGTGTTCACCATCAAACATCATCGGGCATTTTCTTCTTGGAGCGTGGTTGTGGCTTCGGTCCGGTCAGCACGCACGGACGACAAGGAAAACACAAACCGACAGGCCAGATTGACTTACGTGGAGGAGCACGCGGCGGGGGGGGCTGTACGTATCTTACGTACAGCGAAGCAAGTCCCTTTGCCAGTTGGTGTGCACTTTGTATAACTCGTAATTTACAGCTGTTTGGACGTGCAGGGTCCACCAGGGTCCACCATGGGGGCCCCCGGTTTGCTGTACAGAGTATAACGTATGTAAAACGCGTCCACGCATTCCCTGCTCGCCGATCGGCATCTCTGGTGCAGGTGTGCAAAGCCATGTGATCGTTGCAGATCACCAGAGAAGCCACGAGATCTGCAAGGAACGGCCGCCCTGAGATGGGCCCGTCCTTGCCAGCACATCTCGGTGGGCACACCCACCCACCACGCGACGCGCTCGCGGACCCTATCCGTCCGTGATGAGGTTGGGCTATTACCACCGGCGAGCGACTCGGAGGGCGGCGGAGTGGTCCGCGGGCTTCGTCGTCGTCAGTCCAAGGCATCAACCAAGACAGCTTGCACAGCCAGGACTGGAAAAATCGGTCATTCCAAGGGTTTTAAAGTGTACAGAAATGGCCTCCTTGGGGAAGGGTTTTCCCGCGCCGAACTCTCTAAGGACCCAGGGTTTTTGCCCTAGTCGCTTTCTAAGCGCTACTCTCTCGCTTTCCCGCGCTCTCTGAATGCTCGGTTCCTCTCTCACTCTGGACTCTTCTTCCCTTCGCGTTTTAGCATCCCCCTTTCCCCTGTTATCTATTGCACCCTTTCCCCCACTTTTCCCTGGTATATAGCCCATGTATTTACCACATTTACACCCCAAATTTGAATACAGACTCCTCTCAGGCTTCAGGGCTCAGTGTAGTTCTTCCCTCGCGTTCTCCAATGTGCCGCACTGGCGCGCGGCCTTAGCAACTCCAGCGCGACACAATCCCGACCCCAATGGCCACCTATGCGAAGTTTCGCACCACGCCGATGCGTGCACGACCACTTCCGACCACCTGCGACCAACCAATCCCATTTCCATTCCCGACCTCGCCGCACTCGCGCGCGGCTCTAGCCCTTCAATACCGACGTGTCCCCAATTGTCGCGTACCCATATTCGACAACTCGTGCCCCGCGAAGGCCTGCGCGATACCGACGATTGGGTGTCTTCTCGTTTTTTGGATCTTTACTCAATTTTTTTGTCACCTACACTCCTATTTGCTACCTCAATAATAATTATGTTGGCCTCTACGATGACGGGCTCCCCCTTCGCGCAGAACATCCGCGGCGCACCCGTACGCGCGCGCGACCTTTGCCGCTCTGTCAACTTGGTCTTGCTCAGTCTTGTTCGGTCACGTGCACCCACTCGGTCAGTTCGGTCAACTCGGTCAACTCGATCATCCTTGGTATTGGTATGACGGAGCTGCCCAGGACTGGCAACCAACCAGCAAGACCATCTCGGTTCAGCCGACGAACAAATCACGCGGTCAGCTCCACTTTTTTTCCTTTGAGGTGGATTCAGTCGCAGCGCGCGCTCCGTCGGCATTCCGTTCTGTGAACGGCGCGAACGAGGGGCCACGTAGATGGGACCCACCAGACTAAACAAGGCGCTCCGAGTGCCTATTCAGAGCAGATCCGCTGGTTGCCGGTCGACGGTGCCACGTGGGCCAAGTCAGAACGCCGATAACGCGCCGATAGGACGAGATGGACTCTATCGAGGTGCCAAGGGGGGGAAAGAGATTGCGCAGCGTGGTACAGTACCTTCGCGAAAGGACGACGAGAGCTCCGAACGATTGAGACCCAAACCCGAGGAAAGAACGCACGTAAGTCTTTTTTTGTTCCCCCCCACTCTTGGCGTTTGTAGCGCATGTTTGGACAATTACGTACCGTGAACGAGCGCCTTGTCGCTCGAGAGCGCGGACCGCGGTTGGCGGTTGGAACGCCGTCTCTCATGTGGGCTGTTTACCCCTGGCAAGTGCTCATCGCCGTCGAATGAGACGCCCGACCTTGGAGCGCCCGAATTATACAACTGTACACCCGTGCTATGCGGTATTCTGTTTGACGTGATTAATGCTAATAGGTGTTGGGAGGGAGTCGAATGAAACGCCCGAGGTTGTTCCTGGACCAAGAGAGCACAAGCGTCGGACGTGATGGCCGAAGCACCAGAAGCACGAAAGCGCAGCAGCACGGGACCACTCCTCGTCGCGCAGAATCTCTGAGAAGGACATCGTAGACGGACGAGATGACTAGGGTGATGAGCTGATAGAGAGAAGCACATGCGGGAAGTAGGAAATCGCAGGCCTAATGGAGGGCACGGGTGGGAAAGGACGGAGATGAGGCGGTGATGGAGCGGCGACATGGCGTGGCGTGGAACGGAGCCTGGCGCACGGTGTCTATCATGCCCGCCGCGCATCCGGTGACGAGAGGGTGACGCGTGTGCCACGTACTCATGTCCACCAGGCCCCACACCGCAGCCACGGAATACAGTATGTGGGTCTTCTCGTGGCGGTGCAGTGCGCAGACGGGCTGAACGTTGTAGCGTGTATTGTGGCCCTGGCACAGCACCGGGGGGAGGAGTACAAGGGGGAGGGGGGAGATGCGATCAGCACAGCCGGTCGCACAGCTTCTAGTGGCTGTGTGTTACCGAAAAGAAGCACGCCTCACGTATGCGTGCATGCATGCATCCTTAATCGATCTGCCGCGATGACTCAAGTACGTATTGCGCGCTTCGTCATGGAAGCTCAGCTGATTGGTTCGGACGCGGTCGAACAGCGAGGTGTCCCGGGTCCTTGTCCTTCAGCAACGCACGCGGGGCGCACGTTGCGCCTCCACCGCTCTCAGACCACGACACCAGTTTGCGGAAGGTGGGCCGGTGACTGCGGAGATGAAGGAACGGGAGACGGAACTCGTGCTGAGGCAGTGGTCACAAGACGGGACGGAACATGAGGACAATGTGAGCAGAGGCGACCCCATATGAACTAGAGCCGCTGGACCCATATGCAAGAACAGGACTGTGTCTTGTGAAATTTCACTGAGCGGAACCAAACCCCAATGAAGCCATAGATAGGAGCACCCGGAGCAAGTGTGCAAAATCACGTTCGGGATAGCGGGACCTTGTGACTGACGGGAGGTGTTTGGACGTCGATGGATTCCCAATGGAAGCCAAGAGGGCTCAGCAAAAGGAGGTCGTGTCTTAGCCGCGCGCCTCGAGGAACAACAGTTATTGCGCGATGGACAGGCACGCGCCGCAGTGCGAGGAGGAGTACATCGGAGGTAGCTTGGTCAGGTGGCGCGAGCACGAGAACGACACAAGAAGCGCTGGACAAAATTCGACGAGCGGAGACCATGATGGGGGGGGACATTCAGAGAAGAGGCGAGTGCTCTCAGCAAGCAAGAGACGGGTTCATAAAGGCTGAAAAAATGCTGATGAAAAATTTCAAGAACCTTTGTGTCGTAGGCCGGTGCTGTAGCGTACTTTCCTTTTGTGGCGAATATTCCCACACTACCGGTGACAGGCCTCGTCGTGATCGTGTGCCGCTACTCCCTCAGGCTGGACATCCATCCAGCCAGTGTCCGAGTCGGCGCTGGTGGGCGGATACAGTACAACCTCGCGCGCCAACCGTCCTCATCCGGTCTCTTGGTCCAACCAAAAGGGATTCTTGGTCTCGTCCAGCACCTAATTTCAAACACGGACGACTGGATAAACGAAGACGGCGTCTAGGCCTCTCGAGCGAGACTGGACTGGTTCGTGAACTCCAAGTGCACCACATCTTTCTGCGTTCGCTGACCAAATTACTCCGCTGTTGTCTAGACCCTAGACCTCCTCGCGGCGAGAAGGATATTCGGCCGACATACCCGGCGTCACCAAATGCATCAATCCGGCCAGAGATCGACATAATGTAGACCTGTAGCGGTACCAACGGTGGTGTAGCGTTCATGGCTCTTGGTCTTTGGGTATCTTGCCACCTTCTAGTGAACTGGGTCAACGGGGTTGCCTAACATGCTTTCGGGGTCGGGGAGCGAAAAGAAAGAACCAGGCACGATAAACGACACCATTATCGCCGAAATCGTCGTCGACGCTTCTCAAGTCTAGACATGCATTGCCACCAAACGAAGTGCTACGCCCACTGCCTCAAGCCTTAGTCGCCGAACCGTCTTGACAGCTTCGCGGGTGCAAACCTGGGGCCAGGTCAGGCACCAGATGCGTGGTTCCCAGCACATGGCACATGGCGGGTGGATTCGTTGTGTCGCCGCTTCGGCGACCAGTTTAATTGCCACGGTAATCCGCACCCACGCGATGGAGATGGATGGATGGATGGGGCAGGGACAGCCCTGGGCTCCCAGCTCCCCATCGTACGCGATCGTATTGCAGATCACAATAGTGATCGGTACTATCTCCACTGGTCGCGCCATACGGAAAGTTGTTTCCGTGTTCTCCAACAAGTCGTGCACAGCGAAGGTCGTGGATTCAGTGCTCAGCCCTAACACCCCAGCTACTCTATCTCCATGGCTACTGCTCGCCCTGCCTATACCGCCTTGACTCCTGATGCCCCGTCGTCCTCCTTCCCCCCCTCGATTCCTATGGAGGATCTATCCACTATCCACGAATTACCCCCAGAGAACCGTTCCAAAACTGCGCATAAGCGTAAGTTACGGCACGGGATCTCTTGGCGGTGGGATTCAGCACGGACTTTGGTATCCATATTTGTCGACAACAATGCAGGGTTGATGTTGGTTGGCGCCTCTCAATTCTTCCTGTCTGCGATGAACGTCGCCGTAAAGCTACTCAACAGTCTAGACAAGCCTGTACCAACACTAGACGTCCGTAGCCCTCCCTGGTGTCATTATCGCCTGCGCTGACTATCGCCTGTCTGCTCAGCTGATATGGGTGCGGATGGTGAGTAGCCAAATGCGTTATATCATTGGACGCTGGTGCTTAAAGGCGACCAGGTGATTACGTACATATGCTCGATCGCGTACATGTAAGTCTTCTCTGTATAGTATTTCCTCCGTTTCGTTGTCAATGGTCATTAGGTATTGGAAGCAAATCCCAGACCCGGTATTTGGTCCAAAAGGTCTGCGGCTGTTACTTGTGCTTCGGGGGTTCACGGGGTCTGTCTTATTCGATTCTTTGGACGCACGACCCGTTCCTGATCACGGTCACAGTTTCTTCGGTCTGTCCGGGATGTACTTCTCTTTGCAGTACTTGTCGCTGTCGGATGCAATGGTGCTGTCGTTCCTGTCGCCGATCCTCACTGGCTTCACCGGGGCCATATTTCTTAAAGAACCCTTTTCTCTCAAGGAAATGTTTGCTGGGTGTAAGCACTATGCAAATCGAACTCAACGTATTTGCTACTCATCGAGTGTTAGTATGTAGCTTTCTCGGAGTTGTCTTGATCGCCAGGCCCCAGGTCCTTTTCAGTAAGCTTCATGTTAATCGAAGCGCGGGCATACCGGCGGATTTATCTGAAGTGGCGACGCCCGAACAAAGAATGCTGTCTGTCATGTAGGAGAAATCCATTTAGAAATTGGGCACATCTCATCCTATCATGTAGTGCGGCCTTGATTGGTGTCTTGGGGGCAACTGGTGCCTGTAAGTCCCTTCCTCATTGGTGCCCGTCTGGGCACCAACTGCTCTACTTCTAAAGATACAAGCCTACGTGCGATTGGAAAACGGGCACACACCCTCCATTCTATTACGTTTTTCTCAACACAGTGTGTGCTGGCTTCTACAGCGGGGTACGTACACGCTTTGATCTTTCTTGCTTCCTGGGTCCGTCTTGACACCGATTCCAGCATGATAATATTCAAGGTTACACCAGTGATTCCCACACACGTTTCGTGGCTCGCTATGATGCTCCTCATTGGGATATTTGGCTTCCTCGCACAGGGAAGCCTAAGTCAAATATGTCCCACTTGCTACATTCTTACGTTCTATGACTACACAGATACTCCTAACCATGGGTCTCCAACGTGAGACGGCTGCTCGGGGCTCACTTGCTAATTACATCGGGGTATGCAGTTCTCTACACGCGACGCGACTAGCTCCGATCGTTCCACTGTGTCAGGTCGTCTTCGCTCTCGCATTCGAGCGCATCGTTTTCCATACCACACCTTCCGACCTCTCAATTGCCGGCTCAGTGATTATCATGAGCTCGGCTATATACGTCGCGGTACCGCCTTCCATTTATCTTTACTAACACCCCGAGTGACCCTGTGCCTCTATAGCTGACGAAATCCAGCAAGCCCGCCCCATTCGACCACCTTGAACGACCTCTACTCACCGCCGATGACGAAGATAATGGAGAACCATGATAGGATTACGGGATCCATAAAACCCGACGTAGACAGCCTGTTTTCGAGGGTCATCCGGTCATCGCGGGATGCTGACAGGTGTTACAGCAGTTATAGATCGCGGGGGGAAGCCAGAGTCAAAGGAAGTATGTAGGATAGGCACACTATACGCATGAAGCAACCAATTTTAAGCACGGTACCTCCTTAAAGTAGAGCAGAGTGAGTGCAATGGCCTCTGATTGACGCCGGACCGGAGAACGTACTAGCCTAGTCTCGGATTTACCCTAGTTGTTCATCATTTAGGTAACTTGAGCCCGAGTCTAGTCAACATGCCCTCACTGTGCTGGTAATCCATCATCAGCTCTCCGTATTCTCCCGATGCTCTAAGCACCTGACTCCTTTTTTCGTGAGATCGTAAGACGTGATAGTCCTGGTCAATGGGGTGGGGATTACTATGACCGAGCTGTCTCAGAAACTCCGTTCGCGCCTGCTTCCGGTGCGTCTGCCATGGCCTGCTACTCTTCCGAAGCCGGTCGTGAGCAACTTGTCTCGTATATACTGCCCGGGCCGTCCTGAAGCCGGTAAGTGTCGGGTGTCGGCTCATCCTTGCCTCCATCCTCGAAGAATGCCCTACAGGCTACCGCCCTGGAGGCGATGCTCTATCCCACTTCCCCGATTTGGTGGGGTGGCTATAGTGATTCCGAACACCATGCTGGCAAAGCCGCGACATCTGCTTGTATTGATGAGCGGGATTGCTCCGAGTCATATGCCGGTACTAACGGGGTTCATTTCTCGTATTGTATTACGGTGTTGTGGCACTATTCCGAGCGTGCTCATTCACCCACCAAAAGTCACAAGGATCTGCTAATTTCGTCGTGACTTGCGTGTTCCAAAGGCGCCGACAATTCGGGCGCATCGCTTCTACGACGGCTGCCTTTGTCACGTTGTTCCTATGTTGAATTTCACAGCATATCGAACCAAAGTCACTTGGACCAATACTCCATACACTATCCCCGTAACTGCTCATAGAAATGCATAGGGCTCGGCTTATGAGCGTTACATGAGCTCCGGACTCAACGCCCGCGGACTATATCTCGACCCTGGGCTTTCAGGTTCCAGCCCTGGTTTCACACCCGTTGATCATGATCTGGGGCTAGTGCATGGACCAGTTTCTTATAACTCACGCATATTATGGATTCGTTCCATTGGTTGCGCCAGCTCTGAATCTCATGAGCGGCCATCCTCGGCCTCCTGGTACGCAGTGGGATGACCTGGGCCTTGTCCCCGGACTGGCCCCGACACAAACGATCACAATGTCGGCTTTCTATTAATAGAACACTCCGTTGTCACCAACCCCGAGTTCAAGGACAGCACCCCACATTCCGTGTCCGAGACCGTGACAACCTTCTCCACTTGGTCACTCGCTCTCACGAAGAACACAGGCTTCTTGTTCACATTGCCTGCTTCGTATATCTGACTGGGGGACTTTATCCGCTTCAACTTCAAGTGGAGTGCATACTTCTCTTGCCTTAGACACCCCCATGGTCACGAACGTACCTGCGCCCGCCATGAGGACACAAACACACGCCTCGCAATTTCTCCGAGCAGCGTCCCACGGTATTTCGTAAGAAACTTGGGTCCTGCTAGCGACCGACCCTCCAATTTTGGGAATTCCCGACTTTAAAAGCCCATCCACGTCCCCGCCATTTCGCTGTAATCCAGTTGTGATTCCCTATTACCTCCTGAACTCCACTCGAGCCATGTTCCCGACTACCCCTACTCATGGCCTGTCCTCTTGCTGATCGTCAGCGCCACAGCGAACCCTCTTGTATTCGCGACTCGCCTGTTTCGTTGCCCTTCGTTAGACGCTTCAATGCCGTCGATGGCCGCGACCTTGTCCGAAAGGATCAGGCTCGTGCAAGAGAGCTAGCTTCCTTCAGCCAAACCAAGCGGAGTGGCTCCCCTGGGAACGTCGGTATCTCTAACACTGGAGTTTCTTACGAGGCCAACGTCGGCATTGGGGTTCCTCCTACCTTCTGTCAGTGACGCTCGCTCGTGCTTGACATGGAGACTCATACCCAGTTTTAAGACAATATGCTCGTCGACACGGGAAGTGCGAATACCTGGATAGGAGCTCTAAAACCCTATGTTCCGACTGGTAGCAGTGTGCCTTCATCCGACAGCGTGGTGAGTATCACGCCTCCTTCGACAAAGTAGTCTAGCGTTGACTGATGCCTATCTGCCTAGTGTGTGACATACCGATCCGGGGCGTTCTGCGGTGGGTTTCTCTCCATGCAGGTTAACTTCTCCCACCAACCCCCTTCCCTTAGGCAAGGAAGTCTTAGAGACCGTGACGCTCAGCCCTACCCTCGTTGTTTACAACCAGTCCATAGGTATCGCCTCAGTATCCAGCTCCGGCGGCTTCCGGGGTTTCGACGGTGTCCTTGGGTAATATGTCGGACCCCATCGCCATGAATCCGTACTAACGCTTCGCTTCATAGGCTCGGCCCTGTCGACTTGACAATTGGCACTCTGTCACCAGACTCAACTCTCGAGGTCCCCACGGTCACGGACAATCTCTTCTTACAAGGGACTATCCCCGCCGATCTTCTCTCTCTGTATTTTGAACCTGCAACCCCTGGTACCTCACCGGCCTCACCGGTCAAGAGTGGCGAGTTGACGTTTGGTGGCGACTGACTCCACGAAATATACTGGTCCCATGACCACTGTGTAAGCACGCGCAGTTACGAAGCTCTACTTTTAATGCTCACCGGAAGCTGGATAGCCCCGTTACGACGACATCCCCAGCCAAGCGCTACTGGGGTATCGACGGAACCATCGTGTACGGCGCCCCTCCCCCCACAGTCTCCCCCACCATCCTCACAAGCACGGCTGGTATCCTTGACTCCGGAGCCACCCTCGTTCTCCTCGCCACCGGTAGGTTACTCGTCACTCTTCATTATATATGAATGGGCCAATGACATTCGCTCACGCAGATGCGTTCACCCGTTACAAATCCCAGACTGGCGCCGTCCTCGATTCCACCACGGGCTTGCTCACCATCACCGCGGCACAATACGCTAACCTTAAATCGCTCTACTTTGTAATCGGGGGCAGACCATTCGAGTTCACCGCGAACTGCGCAGATCTGGCCGCGCTCACTGAATTCGTTGATTGGCGGTGCTACGAGCAGCATCTACCTGGTCATCAACGATCTTGGCACTTCCACTGGATCGGGCCTCGACTTTGTCAATGGCTACACTTTCCTTGAGCGTTTCTACACGGCCTATGATACCACCAATAGCCGTATCGGTATCGCCACAACACCGTTCACAACAGCGACAACTAATTGACGAAGATGAAACCATCGTGTTAGATCAAACATTTTCGGAGGGCCGAAGCGGATGTGAGAATATTGTTTTATTCTGTCTCAGTAGTTCATCGGCCCAGGTGTTTCTTTTTCTTTTAGATCCGGTGTTTCCTGGTTGATGTTGCCCTTGGTTCTGTTTTAGTTTCAACATCAGGTATTCGTGCACGTACACATAAATTCATAAAAGATTCTCGGTCAGACAATGAGGGTTCAAGTTGTTGAGTTGCGGATACATAGGACCACCTGCGGAGCAATTCTGCCATTTGCAGTTGTGTCGGGAAGCGGATACGGCGCTGATTTCTCACGCCCACTCTAACCCACTGAACATTCAATACTGTATGTGGGAAAGCAGAGGAATCTAAAGAGGCACAGACTCGCCATGAGTTTGAACTCCCTGCGAGTGAAGGCTGCGCCGATGCTCCGCCAATGCCCATGGGTTGGATCAAGGGGTTGGATCAATCTTTAATCTTACATTAATTTATTTCGCCATAATGGCATTTGCATTTGCGTGCGGCGTGCTATCCAGAGCAGGCTCATTCACTGAACTGATATCTCACGAGGACCTATTTTAATGTATTACTTGGCATGTTTGCTTCAAGGGGCTGAGATTCGGGCGCTTCGCTGGTATTGCCTCTTCCACTACGATGACCTTCCCACGCTTGCCCTTCGTTGACCCACGGCAGACGAATCCAAGAGTCACTTGGACGTGTACCCTTTAGGCCATACCTGTAGCTGCTGATAGCAAAGAGTCTTGTCTTGTGTAGACCTTGACTCGTGAACAGTTATCTGAACTCCGATCTTCGCTTGACCCTGAGGCCTGAGTTCTCAAACTTGATACTACTTGCTATCGAGCGCATGAACAGCGTTCCGATGGCTCACAGACCTAGCATCTTGTGGAGATGGGGGATTCGTTTCGTCGGGTGTGGGGCCAGCACTGGAACTCGGTGACCTCCGAGTCCTAACCCTCTTTTTTCAGCTTGTACGACAGTGGGATAACTTGTGTCTTGTCCCTTAAGTAAATGAAGAACTTGCCTCGACACGAGCAATGATAAACAACCTATATCAATAATAATGAAAACTCCGATATTTTCACCAGCTTCGAACACAAGGGACTCCCACATTCCGTGTCCGATGCCGCCGTGACGACGTTCCCCACGTCAATAGTTCCCACGACCAAGGGCTACCTTCTCTCATTCCCTGCCTCGTATATCTGATCGGATGACCTGAATCTGCTTCACGTACAGAGGGGGTACGCTTCTTGTCCTACATACTCACATATGCCCTAATTCATGAATGTATCCGCGTGGTCGCAAACACTGCCTCGAGAAACGTCTCACGGTGTTTCATGGGAAAGTTTTGGATCCTGACCGAACCAATTTTGGACCTTCAGGGCTTTAAAAGTCAATCGATGCCCCCGCGATATTTCTCTGCGATTCAGTTGTGATTTACTGCTATCTACTCTCCTGTCCCAACTCGAGCCATGTTCCCGACTGCCCTACTTACGGCAGTCCTCTTGCTGATTGTCAGCGTCGCGGCAAACCCTATCGTCGTTCGAAAAACACCGGTTTCATTGCCCTTTGCTAGACGCCTCAACATCACCCGGCGCCCATGACCTCATCCAAAAGGATCAGACTCGTGCAAGAAATATGTTCAACTCCCACAAAAACAAACGGAGTGGCACCCCCGGAAGCGTCAGTATCACCAACGTCGCGGTTGTTTACGAAGCCAGTGTCGGCATTGGCGCACCCCCCACCTCTTGTGAGTAAAACTTGTTCATGATCGACATGGATTCCCACATCCGCTCTTAGACACACTCCTCGTCGACACGGGAAGCTCCAATACTTGGATAGGAGCTGGAAGCCCTATGTCCCGACTGGCAGCAGTGTGCCTTTACCTGACAGTGTGGTGAGCACCATGCCTTCGACCAAGCCGTCCAGCCTCAATTGATGCCTATCTGCCAGTGTGTGACATACGGATCTGGGTCGTTCTGCGGTGAGTTCCTCTCCACGAACGTCATCTCCATTAATCCCTTTCCCCCCTTCTTTAGGCATGGAGGTCTTAGAAACCGTGACAGCTCAGCCCTACCCTTGTCGTTCACAATCAGTCAATAGGTATTGCCTCGACCTCAACTGGCTTCCAAGGTTTCGATGGTATCCTTGGGTGGGTGTGAAGTTCATCGCTGTGGATTTGCGCTTACGCATTACTTCATAGGCTTGGCCCTGTCGACTTAACAATTGGTACATTGTCGCCAGACACAAATACTCTCATCCCTACGGTCACGGACAACCTCTTCTTACAGGGAACTACCCCTGCCGATCTTCTTTCCATTTCCTTTCAGCCCACAACCACTGCATCAGTCAAGAATGGCGAGTTAATCTTCGGTGGCACTGACACCACTCAGTTCACTGGACCCATCACGACTGTGTAAGCACGTGGAGTTACTGGCAAGGTTACTGGGCCCTAATTCTAGATGTTCACCGGGAAATGGACAGCCCCATTACGACCTGCCTTCCCAGCCAGCGAGTTCTGGGGCGTCGATGAGTCCATCCGGTACGGTCCTTCTACCATCATCCTCGCGAGTACTCCTGGTATTTTCGACACCGGAACCACCCTCATCCTCATTGCCACCAGTAGGTTACTCGTGACTCTTGACCCAGATGTGCGCACAGGCCATTGACACACTCGCATTGGCAGATGGGTTCAACCTTTACAAATCCGCAACTGGCGCCGTCCTTGACGCCAACACAGGCTTGCTCCGCATCACCACGGCACAGTTCTCCAACCTCAAGTCGCTCTTCTTCATAATAGGGGGCACCGCATTCGAGTTCACCGCGAACGCGCAGATCTGGCCGCGTTCACTGAATACACTCATTGGCGGCACTGCGAGCAACATCTACCTGGTTGTTAATGACATTGGGACACCCAGTGGACAGGGCCTCGACATTATCAATGGTTACACATTCCTTGAGAGGTACTACACGATCTACGATACTACCAACAAGCAAGTCGGTATCGCCAAGACGCCGTTCACGACAGCAACAACCAACTGACGAGGATGGAAGCCATCACGGCAGATCTGCAGTATCTGATAGTGGATAGCCAAGTGGAATATTTGTCTCAGAGATCATTTTCCTCCTTGGCGTCTTCCAGTTGTACTTTGATTATCAGGTGTGGATACGTCTGTTCCACATGAGTTTATGAAAAAAATTATGCGCCATAAAGCTTGCCAGGCTCTGGTCAGGTGGGGTGGAGTCTACTAAGTCTCCTGCGGATAGTATACTTAGACATGCCCCGCAATTGTGCTATACAGTAGGGCCGAGAAGCAAAACGCGACGTCGACGTCGACTGTCCGATCACTCTAACGTTGACCGTCTAGTATGGGAGAGAACACGATTCTATGATTTGTTTATGTTTTACAGTACTAGCAAACTGACACCGTCTGTCCTCATGCAACTGACTACATGATCCGGAAAAGTCCACGGCCAAATTCCGTCACGAAAAGACACATATCTTCGAAAAAAAAACATTGGATGGTGCCAAAAACCGAGTGTAACGGTCACATACCTCTGAAAAGGCTTATAGCCCACAGAAACTCTTGTCGACTTGCGTGGCCTGAGCATTGATGAGATCAAGTTCCTTTGCTTTCCCGTTCGTAAGGAAGTCCATTGCTCTAAGCGAGAGGTCGAAGCCGTCCGAGATCGTGTCGATAGGCGATGACGTGGATCCAGTTACCGGTACCCTTGTACGTTAATCTCCAGCACGACCCACACAGTGGAGAGTTCCAACCCTTGACGGCGTAGACACCACCAATGTCGGGGAATGTGGGCAGTGAACCGAAGGTAGTGAATCCTTTGGTGATCAGGCCGTTGGGACCGTTGGAACACGCAACGTTGTTCAATGACATCTGGGGATTGTCGTAAAAGGTAGTTGTAGCGAACATTGTCCGCAGATGCGACGGATAAGAGTGCCGCAAGAGAAATGATGGTGGAAGTGAGCTTCATGATTAGGATGTGATTGGAGAATGTGCGTTGGTTGATGGGTTGGTAATGAGAATGTTCACTTCGTCTTTGAGCTTTTATATTTCAAGCACTCGGTGCAAGAGCGGCCAAATAAGACCTTACAACAAGCTAGATAGGTCTGAGGAACGTGGTAGGGCGAGTCGTCCGGCTTGGCGCCACATATTGCGACACAGACCATCTCGCCAAGCCCAGAGAAAGTCAAGCGATGGTACAGATGGGGGCCAGGTCCGCATTAGCGAGATCATCTGACAACCGGTGATCGACGAGGCTCAAGTCAATGTCCAAAGATGTAGCATCTGGACGTGTGGGCGTTCTATTCTATGACCGTGACTATGGCGCTAACATGATCATGGACTGCAGACTCGGATAGGTGGTTCATGCACGGTAACAAGCCCCGAGGTCGTGGATTATGCATCAGCATCCAGTCTTGGTAAATAGTGCCGAGCTCCCTAGTTATGATGGCGCAGTCTGTGCGTCCAGGAGCAGGAGCCAAGCCAAGGGGCGTCTTTGGGCGGTATATGGGCGGTAGCAGGGGTGTCAACTTAAGAGGACCAAAGTGACCAAACATTAAGGGCAGACCGTGGCAAGAATAATAGATGAAGCCGTGACCTTCAAATTCAAGCTCAAGTTTGAGTCGCAAGCTCAGGCCAGTCAAAATCCCCCTTCAAGCTGAAATTCTCAGCCACTATCAGTGGCGCCTCATGCCAGCGCTGAGTCGCTGACGCCAGTGCTACGCCCGTCACTGGACTTCCGTGACACTTCCGAGTCCGTGACCCCAGCCTCAGCAGGCCTCAGTACTCCTCAGTTCTCAACGTCCTCAACTTCAAGTCGGACACGAGTGTGCAGGCCCAGAACTCCTCAGCGGGGTCTGTCAAGCTGTTTCCTATAGCTCCGACTTCACTGTCTTGCTATGGTGTCCAATCCTGCGGACAAGCCCCTCAGGTCCACGAGTGCATCGTCTGTGTTAACCTGTCGGCGCGGCCGCTCTCACTTACGTCTACACCATTTATCATGACTTTCCTCTCACCGCACCCTGCCGTTGCAGTGTGGTCCGTTTTCTCGTCCCCATTCTTCTACTGATTCGTCCCTAGCTTGCTTCGGCGCGAGTACTACCAACTATGTTTGTAGAGCGGTACCTCTTATTCTGGCCGTTGTGCATATCAACCAGCGCGGACATCAAGGGTCCTCTCTCTTCGTGCCTTTCGCACTCACTCATTAGCACGGTTTCCGTGACCCTTTCTGCTTTCTCCCCGTACACTTCATCACGCACCGGCTCGTGCCCGCAGACTAGATGCCGCCTACCTGGTCCCTCAGCCCGTCGGACCCGTGCTCGGAGTTACCGGGAAAGGCTGGACGCGCGCTGCCCAGGCGCTTCAGTAGTACCGGTTCTGGATGGATTCGTAGTCCTTGCTCGCTCGTCCCTATATAGTAAGCACTTATCCAGGGCTGCGCGATACCTGGAAACGCTCACACAATCGATTGCGTATCGTCTCCGATAAATATCTAGACACTGCAGTGCGTCTACATGCGCGCTTCTTGCTGCCAAGAGCAAGGCACTGGCGTTTGCAAAGGCGAATCAGTCCTGGGCGATTCGTGAAGTTGACTCATTCCTACTTAAAATTGGACAAGGAAGGATCGGCAACAATTTATGCACGAATTCGTGAGACACTAGCAAGATGACGATTGTCACGATTCCAATATTATACTCTTGATTATACCGTAGAGCGGGGGAATTACCACGCGCCATCCGGGCCGCACAACCTCGGCTGTTCCCGTCTCCCGCCAACCAGCCCATGGCGTCGCAAACCCCTCTCACCCTCAATATCTGCATTCCCCAACGGAAATATTTCTTGCTTGATATAAGGGGAGGTTCCCGAAATAAAAGACGCAAACGAACGACGATGGGGCGAGATAAGACCCACCAACCACTGATCCGAATTATGGGCTATTGAGCCTTCGAGAGGAGGGAAACGTCACCAGAGAGGCGATTTATGCATTCAAACTAGGACGGAATGTGTGAGCTCTCCCCCAGATCATCCTTATGTGCGCCGACACTGTTGTTGAACCTCCGGCTTGATTTCTCAACGTTCCCAAGATGGAGTCGTCACTTCAATCTTCTACGTGTGCTCTCTTGGCTTCAAATCGTACACGCCGATCTCTTCGTGCTCTCGGAGCTTGGGTTGGAGCGAGTTACTGCACGATGTGGTGTCGTCAGATCAGAGCTTCGACGAGGCCCAGTTACATATGCTCTTTTCCCCTGCCTGCCACCGAATGACAGTTGTATGCTTGTCACGCTCGGTGGCGCCCACTTATTGTCCACGGAGTGAGCGTTCGCGGGTTTTGTCTAGACTCAGGCGTGTTAAGATCCGCATGCTGTACGCACCTTTGGTGACGATATCTACCCTGTGCAAGGCTCTTGCGCGACTCGGCGGTGGACCGGCGGCGTTCTGTGAGAGAAGATGAGGACGAAGCGCGCGAGGACGAGATGGACACTTGAACGCCGCGCTAGAACCACGAGCGCTTGTTTCAGTTTCAGTGTACCGTGACCAATGTATCTCAACTACACATCGTCCTTGACCCCATATGCGTTTCTGGACAATTTTTCCGAGGCACACAGATGCCCGTAGTACAGTGTTGTACTTATACTATATATACAATGGCGAGGATCACCTTCGTGTTATGAAGGTAGGCATCTCGTTGTGTTGAGACTTGAATTGAGAGAGGCACGTGCTAGATTATAAATTAATTTTTCTTCCATCTTCCCTTCCATCTTCCAGCTGTCATTACGCCTCATCCGCTAGCACGGACGCGGACATCGTATATCGTATGGAAGTGTCAGAGGTGTATCCTGCTGTTGGGCGCCACCTTGGGCTCGCCACCATTCCCAGTTCTCTTCCATCATGGGGGTTGCACGATCCACCTACGTCACAGTTCCGCAGGGAGCCCCATCCACCTCCGACTCTGAGTCACCCAGGGGAAGTCCACCTGTTCCCGATGAGGTGTCGCCACTCCTTCACTCTAAGTACTCAAAGGAGCCCCAGCGCAACACATCTGGGCGATGGCTTGCAGCACGGCTGTCCACGTCCGCCTTTATCGACAATAACGCCGGATTGTTGCTTGTTGCGGCCTCGCAGTTCTTCTTCACTTCGATGGGTATCTTTGTAAAGTGGCTGAACAGCCTAGACGAACCCGTGCCGACTCTCGAGGTGTGTATTAGTCCTAGAACAATTATTTCCCGAAATGGTTATACTCTCCACGCAGTTGATTTGGATCCGGATGGTGAGTAACTCCGTCTCGTCGAACTGGGCGACTCTGAGGACAACCAGCTCACTACGTATACCTGCTCGATCGCATACATGTATGTCTCTATGGAATTTCTTGCGTTTCGGTACTGATGTTACTACTAAGGTATTGGTACGGAATACCTGACCCGTTGCTGGGCCCAAAGGGTGTTCGGATTTTATTAGTGCTCCGAGGCGTCGCAGGGTAGGTGGCCAAAGCAATCTCGTAACCGTTCCTCACACCGTTCGCAGGTTCACTGCCATTTCTGGAACATACTTCTCCTTGCAACACTTATCATTATCTGACGCAATGGTGCTGAAATATTTCGTGCCCTTTCTTACCGGGCTTTCTGCAGCGATATTTCTCAAGGAGCCTTTTACCGTCAAGGAAATACTTGCTGGGTGTAAGAATTCTCTCAGCCATTTCTGTTACGCCCCGCTATTTACCAGGTGTTAGTATGCAGTTTCTTTGGAGTTATTTTGATTGCCAGACCACAATTTCTTTTTGGTGGTCCGCAATCGGACCAGCCCAAGATAGACACACCAGCACAAAGGATGGTATCTGTCACGTCAGTGAGATCTCGTCTTCGGCCCACATATTTATCTCACGTTGCAATACAGTGCGGCTCTTATCGGCGTCTTTGCTGCTTCCTATGCCTGTGAGTCTGGTCAGTGACACCATGGTCCATACTTTTATTCAGTTTTCCCCAGACATACTCATTCGTGCAATCGGGACACGAGCACATGCAATCCACTGTGTCACTTTTTATTCTTCGCAAAGCGTACTGGTCTCTTCAATAGGGTGTGACTCTTACTCTCGTCCTATGCGTTTAGGAGGCGCTCGCTTCAACTACTGTTTTCTAGCATGGTGATATTCCGAATACGACCAGTGATACCCACTCGTATGGGATGGGTTGCTATCCTGTTGATTTGCGCATTTGGCTTCATCGCACAGGTGTGTTCGTCGGACCCTCATTTCCTACTCGTCTGATGCGGTGTTCTGAAATCGTGAAGGTGCTTCTGACCAAGGGCCTTCAACGTGAAGCAGCCGGCCGTGGCACCCTCGCTCTTTACACCTCAGTATGTCTAAAGATGTTGAAAATCTCGTCCCCGAAAGCGTTCTGATTGGACTCTTCATAATAGGTTGTCTACGCCGTTTTGCTCGAGTTCATCATCTTCCACACCACGCCTCCTCCACTCTCGATCGCTGGAACGGCCATCATCATGAGCTCGGCGATCTATATCACTGTACGACATAGTCCTTCTCAACTTGGCTCGTCGTGCTCATTCCTATGTAGTTGACAAAGAGAAAGGCTGTTACCAAGCCTGTAACAGAACCTGCTCCTTAACGGTTTACGCACAACCTAAATCACGGGCCCAAAGGGGCTTGACGTTGTAACGGTGATGGCAATGTGGGGTTCCCGCAATTCAATGTCGTCGCATTGTCCCACATGACGGAATTAGATGGAGGCCATTTGAACTAGTGAATGCACGCACTCTAACGTACGTTTTGAATAATAATAAACTGCCATTTGGGCAGCCAAGTCAGCAGTCCGAGACCTTCCCCGAAGTGCGGCGTCCGGACTGGGCAAACCTGGTGAGACCCGTCGCCCGTGATTCCGAGTTGGTAGCTGCGGTCGCGGTCGCGTCGGGTTCAAATGTCCAAGGCCCCACACGAGTGCGGCACGCTCGAGAACGCAAACAGAGCGCTGGCGTCGGAATTGAGGGGTGGCGGAAACGGTCACGCACGTCTGAGCGTGGTGCGAGATTCCGTCGAGGCGCCTACCTGGTTCCGATACGCGTTGTTGTACCCGAATCGCTAGGGCCGCGGATGAGTGCAGCACGCAGTTGATGCGGACAATGAGCTGGACCGAGTTCTAAGGAAGGAAGAAGAGTTTGCGCAGGCCCTCGCGCGGGGCGTAACTTCGCAGGGATGCCTGGCTATGTCGCGAATGTATCGCGCTTGAACTGTTAAGGCCGCGCACGAGTGCGGAATGCTAGGAACACAGCCGACAGGCTGCAATGAGCCCCCCTGAGATCTGAAGCAAAGTCTTTCCTATCGCTGAGGTTGTGAATATAGGAAGTACGAAGGAATCTGTAGATTTAGAGGGTTCCCAATAGGCTAGACAGCGTGGGAAAGCGCGAGCCGCCAGTACGGCGCTGACCGTTAAACGGACAAGCGCCCCTATGTCACAGCGACTTCCATTCCTCCGTCATGGCCGCTGCATGCCCTATATTTAATTCAGTACCACAGGTCTTGTCTCCTGATTTTGTGGCCTTACCCACCAATGGAAAGTGCCCACCCATCCCAGATGAGGTACAGTATCTACTAAAACACAATTGTATGCACTGGCATGCGCATGGGAAAACCATCTCTGAGTGGTGGCATATTGCATGATTTCTCAATGGGTATTGCAGTCAAGTGGCCCAAACTATTGGATGACCCCTGTTCCAACTCTCAAGTTTGAGTTGTGCATGACATGCCACCATGGATGCATTTTATTTCTCAGACCTGACCATTTTCAGCCATATTGTGTGCAGTTGATACTGGTTAGTAGCTAGGTGATCCGTGATCTCGGAGACTGATGAAACTGATGACAAGATAGGTTATTACCTACGTATGCGACTGAGCATAGACTGAGCATATGTGCACATCGTGACTCCCCCTCTTGTTGGTTTCAAAGACCATCCTTAATCATTATCAAGCACTGGAAGAGAATTCTAGACCCATTTCTTGGTCCTGAGGATCTTTGGACCTTGCTGGTTCTGTGAGGTCTTACCGGGGGCCAGCGCAGTGTATCCTCTAGTAGTGAGTTACACTGTGACACTTGTTGTTGTCATTGTAGATTTTTTAGTCTTGCTAGGATGAATTTCTCCTTGCAACATTTGTTGCCATCCAATGCAATGGTGCTGACCTTCATAGCTCTGATTCTCACCTAGCTTTTCCAGTGGGGCAGAGTTTCTCAAAGAGCCCCTCTCTTTCAGGGAAATTCATGCTAGGCATAGAGCAACATGCACACTGTGATTTCTATTCACTAAATGACAGTATGCAGCTTCCTTGGAGTTGTATTAATTGCAAGACCACACTCCCATTTGGCAGTCAGGTGTTTCGGATCTGTCTCCCTGGCATGCACCCTTGGTGGCAACAAACCCATGACGATGACAACCCAGCTATAGACTGTTAGGAGTTTCCTGTTGCGCAGCAATGCACGCAGCTAACAGGAATGGTGTTCTCACCTTTGAGTAGGTTGAGAGACTGTAACTGTGGAGAGGGTGCACAAGTGAGAAAGAGAGTGAATGTCTATTCACCTCCCTCCCCATAGGAGGGTTTTTATACTCTATGGTCCTACCCTGACCACGTGCATAAAAGTGATGAGTACAGGTGTCCACAATATCACATTTTTACACATGCCTGATGT
Source organism: Lactarius hatsudake (assembly GCA_024734325.1). Classification (NCBI taxonomy): domain Eukaryota; kingdom Fungi; phylum Basidiomycota; class Agaricomycetes; order Russulales; family Russulaceae; genus Lactarius; species Lactarius hatsudake. The sequence continues at coordinate 83,723 of JANSJP010000086.1, read as the reverse complement.
AAACTACCACTTCAAGATAGGCATAGGGCTTCTCTCACTTGGAGGGTGTATTGTGCCCATTGTAGTACGTATCCCAACTACCGTAATAGGCAAACATACTACCATAATGTCATAACTGCTATAGATAAGGTCCTTACATACTTATCATGTTCCAACACTCCCCTTGCTTAGTGCGGCTTTGAAAGCACATCTAAGCAAGTAATAGCATGCTCATGAGCCTAGGCGTCGAGTGAGCATTGTGTAAGAGTTGATGAGTAGTGTTGTGTCCAATCCAAGTCTCTAACACGTCTTGTCATGGACGCGTATTATTTTTATCTTATTTTTGCGTATTTATACGCATTTATTTGGTGAAGATATAAAGGGCCAAAGCACTGATACAAGTGAGTCACACGGGCTGCCACCCATGTGCACATGATCGTGGGACAAGAGTCCCTTATACGCTTATTTAGTTCTGATTGGATGGAGGGAGATAGAAGACTCTAGAAGGATCTAGAACATACATACGTCATGATTAGTAGTATACGCTTACTCGCTGTATTAGGTTTTACTCAGCAAGTGGAGCCGCTCGTAAGCGCGATGACATGTGCATCAGTCAGCACAATAAGAAGCGCTATTAATAGACACGACGCGTCAGCTCCTGAGTCAAGGAGTCTTACTATACACTTAGTAATAGTGTTCAGACTCAGTTCAAGCTCAGCTGTAGTAGTGTATATAAACCCTCCTGTAGCGTCCTGAGTGGAACCAACTTGTCCTCTTGGTTCTCCACTCAGGTGCGTAATCCCATGTACTCTCCATACTCCATCAATCTAACTTGTCCTCTTGGTTCTCCACTCAGAGTGCCGCCGTGTGATCACCGCGATTATAACCTTGTATAAAGGTTTACACGTTTCGCATTCTCCACGTTGACTGCACTCCTAGCGCGTGACTTGTCTCCGCGTTAAGTTGGGTGTGCTACCGGTTCGGTTCACTTTCACCTTCACTTGACTTAGCATAGCGCGGCAGTCGCACCGCTACACGTCTCATCAAGTTGTGAATGTCCATTATAAACAACATTTTCCAACTGGGCGTGTCATATGTTGTCCCCATTAGGGATGTCACGTTCTGCCCTTAGCTGCCCTTGCACGTGACCGTGGGAAACCGGAGGTTGCCGGAAGTCTCAGAGTCAAGTGATAACTTGCAAAGTTATCAGCGCCCATCCTCGGCCGCAGCCCGAGCACCGGTACATTCAATTAACCGTCACGTGACCTGGCACGTGACCTGCTCTAGAACGTTCCAGAAGAGCCCGGATGAGCATGTGCCCAGGTTAGCTTGTGATTATGGAACTGGTACGTTACATTGCCAGTGGACTCTTATCTATGACGTCATGGTCTGGACCCTGCCTTGTGCCTCCTTATCTCTGACTCACACCAAGAGCGCCTTATGCCATTGGTTGCTATTGTTAGCTGTATTAGGGTTCATGACTCGACTCAAGGTTCGGGCTGAGCTTGAAAGCTCCCTGGACGCGTATAAGTAGAGACGATGTGGATCCCTATGATCCCCATCTTAGAAACATCTTGGATTCCCCCTTCCCTCTTAGCATGTTAGTTCTGCGCTCAACAGGTTATGGGCCCTGACACCTAATAACTAACCTGCAGTTTTTTATCAGATCTACTTGTGTCACTTTGCTCTCTCTGTCGACCACATCATCTTTGTCGTCCTCATCACCAGTGAGCATCCTCTACCATTTTTTTCGACACACTTCGTTCTTGTCCAACATGACTCTGTCATGTGCCATTTTGGCTAGCCTCCTAAGGAGGTTCTCATGAGAGGTCCTACGAGACCTCAAATTCCTCTGTGCGCACTATCCTATGATATTTTCTATACCCGGTTTTTGTCCGGAAGTGCTTTCATAGGCCAAGAGGGGAAGACCCTTGCGGCTATAGGCCTCTCTAATGGTTGGGTGATACTTGGTTAATACCTGGGTCACTTTATGGGGTGTGAAGGCCTGGTTAATAGTCAAACCCAGAAGTCCTTCCCTTAGATACAACTAGGAGACGCTACTATATCATAATAGTATTTATACAGCACTATGACTAGACCTCTGCCAGGAGAAGTATTCGCTCCCTTTGTGCAGGATTCACTGCATGGCACGTATCACTAGTCTAGTTGCTTAGTACCAAGACCCTTAATGGTCTGTTCTAGAGACTCCACAGACGGCAGTCGCAATTGTTATGGGAGTTGATCCCTTTCATTGCTTCTGGAACTCGCTGTTGGCTCCTCTCTAGGGTACTACCCTTTACTTCAGAATCTTTAGTAGCCCCAGTTCCCATGCTGCAAGGGTAGAGACAGACTCATGCAAACTTCGCCGTCACTGCACCATGATCTGATCTTGCTTGACCCCTATACCAGTAGGCTTAACATGACTACTAGCCCTTAGTAACATTTGGGCCTAGGAGAGACTCCAGTATAAGGCAGCCATCACTATCATGATTCCACTACAATAGTACTATCCAAGTCGCACATACTTGAGGCGTGACACACTATGTGTTACGGAGTTATAGCACTCCTATGGCTGGATATCTACTTTCCCTTCCAAGATCTGGGCTGGTTCTGACTGCTCCTCGGAACCAGATTTTCTACAAACATCTCAAATGTCTTTCCACATCACCTTCCCTCCCACTCTTGTCCTCGCCAAGCTCAACGGGACAAACTGGCAGACCTGGAGCCAGACCTTTTCCTCCCTTATGCTCATGAATGGGTGCAGGCGCCACCTCACTCATTCAGACGTTGGAGCTGTCCCCCAGCACCCCGCAGTGCCTGCAGGTCCCACGGGACCAAACGCAGAAGGTCTGGCAATGATAGCCCTGTGGAACAAACAGGAGGAAGTCATCACTGGCCTCCTATATCTGTCAGTAACAACGGAGGTATTATCAAGTATTCAATCCATGGCGCTGTACCCAAGCGTCCATGATAAGTACCAGCAGCTTGAAACGCTCTATGGTCAGGTTGGCTCTATGGCCACCTTCAATATCTGGGTCGGCTTTGCAAACACCAAGCTTCAGGAAGGTAGTCCCTTCCTACCTCAACTCCAGAAAATGCTGGACTTGAGGAGCACCCTAGTGGAGCAGGGAATGCCCGTCTCAGACATGCAAATGTCTTTTATACTCCTAGACGCGCTACCCCCCTCCTACAGCACCATAGCAGGCACCATCCTCGCCTCTGGCCCCCCTGCAAACCTTGTACCTCAGGACCTCATTAACAGGTTCATCAATGAGGAATCCCGTATCGCTGGTCCCCCGGCGTCTTTTAACAAGACAGCCCCCATCAAATCTCACTCGCCTCCGCAGCATGCGTCGACGGCATCCAGCAGCTCTGCGTCCCCGGACGTAATCTGCCACTACTGCAAGCGGCCTGGTCATAAAAAACCAGACTGCTACAAACTCAAATGGGACCAGGAGAACGCAAGAAAAGGGAAGGCTGGGCAGCGTGGGAAAGCTGCACAGAATACTACTACAATAGAAGCCCCGGACTCCATTCCGGGAAACAGGTTTGCTGCAGCCAATAGCATATCTGTACCCAAGAGTCGTTTATTTACTATAGTGAACAGCTCTGGCAAAATAGAGGAGGTACATGAGGTACCTCAGGTCTCCCTTTACATGATGAGTGCCAATAGCACTCAAGTAGCGTCAAAATGGATGATGGATAGCGGAGCATCAGCACACTTTACACCACATATTGAAGACTATGACACCTACACTCCACACAAAGGTGTTGAAGTTCTTCTTGGTGACAGCACTATACTACGAAGTGCTGGAACAGGTTCAATCACAATCCGCACCAATCGAGGCTTTGACCTCAAAATCTCTGATGTGCTCCATCTTCCCAACACCCACTCTCAAATTTTATCCACACCCTGCCTTACATCCAAGGGTGCCATAATTAGCTTTGACGCTACATCTTTCGCCATTAGGCACAATGGAGAGACCATTGCGGAAGGACACAAGGCTCTTGGGCTATATTGGCTCGACGGACATGCTATGAATGCTGTCCGAGCACCTGCATCTGCTAGCCTTGATGTCTGGCATAGGCGCATGGGACATATGTCCAAAGACGCCCTAAAGAGATATGCTCTGGAGTCAGTAAAAGGACTCCACATTAATGATTCCACTGTGGAAGAAGGACTTTGTCTGGGATGTGAACTGGGCAAATCTACATGCCTACCCTTCCCACCTTCCACAAAACGCGCACAAGAACCCCTTGAAGTCGTTCATAGTGACCTTGTTGGCCCACTACAGAGTAATTCTATCCAGGGCAACAAGTACTTCGCCACGTTCATAGATGACTTCTCAAAAGCAGCAGTCGTCATCTTTATGAAATCAAAGGACCAGTTTAAGGACGCCTTCCTACACTATAAGGCGTGGGCTGAAAAACAACTCAACAAGCCCATTAAATCCTTACACTCGGATCGTGGTGGCGAATATGTCAATAACGACCTCAAGACAATCTTGTCTGATGCAGGAATCGAGCATATGCTCACTATGCCTTATTCTCCACAACAGAATGGGAGAGCCAAGCGCTTTAATCACACTATAATGGAAAAAGGCACAAGCATGCTGCACCATGCTGGCCTTAGCCTCGGCTTTTGGGAACAAGCAGTACAAACTGCGGTGCAAATCTACAATCGCACCCCCACTCGTTCTAATCAGTGGAAAACTTCGCTAGAGCTCTGGGATGGTACAGTCCCAGATGTCTCCGACTTTAGAGTATTTGGCTGTAAAGCCTACTATCATGTACCCGAACACAACCGGCGCAAACTAGACCCTAAGTCAAGGGAAGCCGTGTTTGTGGGCTATGAGCCTCTGTCAAAAGGCTATAAACTCTGGGATGGACACAGCCGGTGCTTCATCTCTCCACGAGATGTTACATTTGATGAAGACACTTTCCCATCCCGCAGTGTTGTGGCCCAACACTCAGAATCTACCCCTCCCGTGTCTGGTGAACTTGAAAGAGGTGCTGCCAGCGGTGAGATATTCTTTGTAGTGCCTGGCCCGCCTACACCAGCTGTTGCCCCCACAGTGCCTCAGACTACACCAGTCTTTGTACTACCACCTCTGGCACCTGTGGCACAACAACAGCCTAGCACCCCACCCAACGTCACGCCCACTGAGGCGGACCAGACCATCTACCACACTCCCCCTTCCCAAGCTCCTCCCCTACGAACCCTGCTCCCACACGTCGTCGCACTTGCTCCACTAGGCCTCCGGTAGTCTCCGCGCCTATACCTGCCCCTAACTTCAATAGGGAAGTGTCTCCTCCTAGGGAAACCCCTAGATCTCCAAGGAACACTCAGGTGACATCGCCTACTCGTCCAAGGCAGAGCACAAGGGTACGATTCACGAATCCTTGCTACTTCACAGAGGACAACAATGAATTTGTGCAGGGTAGCAGCAGGCTGGGAATGATGGACTTACTTAATGCTGCGGAGGTTCCTGGTTACAAGGACCCGCAGACCTTTAAGCAAGCGATGGAGTCTGACCAAGCTGTTGATTGGCTTGAAGTGTGCCAGTATGAACTGGACGCTCTTGACAAGCTTGCGGTCTGGAGACTTGAACCCCTTCCTGAAGGAAGGAAGGTGGTCAAGTGTAAATGGGTGTTCAAAAAGAAAGCAGATGGACGCTTTCGTGCTAGGCTAGTGGCAAAAGGGTTCACCCAACTAGAGGGGGTGGACTTTGACGAAACTTTCTCCCCAGTTGCCCGCTTTGAGTCTTTGCGACTTCTCCTCGCACTTGCTACGCTTGAAGATTGGCATATTCACCAGATGGATGTCAAGTCGGCATTCCTTCATGGGGAACTGGAGGAAGAAATCTACATGGAGCAACCAGTCGGTTTCATCACAGCTGGATCCGAGCACCTTGTGTGCCGACTACAGAAGGCCCTTTATGGCCTGAAACAAGCTTCCCGCGCATGGAACGTGCAATTCCATGGGGTCCTAGTTGACCTAGGCTTCATGCGGACGTACTCTGATGCAGGAGTATATGTGTATCATCTTCAAGAGGGGGGTGATACACTTTTCGTGATCTTATATGTAGATGACATCACTATACTCGGGAGTTCCCTATCAAAGATCAATGATCTGAAAGCATCTCTATCAAGTCAATATGAGATGACTGATCTTGGTGAAATCCAGTCTTACCTAGGTGTTAACATCACCAGAGACCGTGCAAATCGCACCATGGAAATCAACCAATCAGATTACATCCGCGATGTGGTTGAACGCTTTGGAATGTCTGATTCCAACCCAGTATATACCCCTCTTCCCTCTGGCGCTGAGGCACACTTGATCAAATCTGAAGATCAGGCCTCTACTTCTGAGATTAAGAAGTATCAACAGATAATCAGGTCTCTGCTCTATGCGCAGATTGGAAGCAGACCTGATATTTCCTTCGCTGTTGCGTGCCTTAGCCAATTTGCTTCCAATCCCTCACCTCAGCATTTACGTCTAGCAAAATACGTCAGAGCATACCTAAACACTACAAAGGACTATGCGTTGCGCTATGCTGGAGGGAATGGTGGAGAAGGCCTTCACGGCTACTGTGACTCTTCCTGGGGAGATCAGGAAGAGAAACACTCCACCTCTGGCTACGTCTTCTTGCTTGCCAATGGAGCCATTTCATGGTGTACCAGAAAGCAGAAGACCATTGCACAGTCTACCACAGAAGCCGAGTACATGAGCCTCTCTGAGGCCTCAAACCAAGCCCAGTGGTACACTACCTTCCTAGGCGAACTAGGGTATGAGGTTACCTCCCCTATTCCCCTACACTGTGACAATAAGGGTGTTGTAGACTTAGCATTAAACCCTGTCACTGGAAGACGGTCCAAACACATCCTGATCAAACATCATGTAGTCAGGGAATACGTAGAAAACAAGGTCATAGACCTGATACATACACCCACAGGTGAAATGGTTGCAGACGGACTCACCAAGTCCCTGCCCAGAGACACCTTTGAAAAAATGGTCAATGATCTAGGAATGGTGTAGATGGAGCCTCAGGAACATCGTGCTGATAACCAGTCAATGGTCGTCGATCCTTGGTTTAACATCAAGAAAGCACATCATGTTCTCTGATCTGAAGAGCTAAGAAAAACCCTTCTTAGACCCTGAAGAAGTTGGACCTTCACCAACTATAGTGTACAGATTCTAAAAGGCTTCAAAAAGTAGTCCTGTATCAAGGATTTCATGAAGTACTTATGATAAAGTCTCGGATGGAGCGTCATCTGCTCCAAGATAAGATAGTCCTGTATCATGGATCAATCTTTCAATCTTAATCCAGAACTTCTGTACGACGCTTCAGCTCTTCAAAAGATTATTATCTCCATCTTCTTATATCATCATGGACTGTCCCAATCATGGAGGGATGTTGAGACGCGCCTGCATAAGTCACATGTCTCGTGGGATCTGATTGTGTCAGCCCACATACTAAATACGGTATCTGTCCCTTACGGACTAATTTGGACTATGGCCAGACTCGTACAGACCGCTTTTGTTTATCTTTATTGTCAGAGTCATATATGGCTCTTATTGTTCTCTATTGTTAAGATACTGGTATTGTCTGCTTTAGGCAGCTATTGTTCTCTGCCCTCCAATGGCATTTCTCCCTCTGGCACACAGACCATGTGTATTGTGTTTGGATCACCTGTGCGCACAGACCATTCTTATCTAAGCGTCCTGTATATAAGGACTGCTGTTTACGCCTTCACACTTCAGAGTTCCCTTCACCTCTGAAGTGTAAGTCCCTTCCTCTTTACTTCTCTTACTTTTACCTTTACTCATGAGACGTTCCTATATAGTAACTTGTCTCTACTAGGTATGCAGTTGTAATAGAGTTCCCTTCACCTCTGAAGTTAACTTGTCTCTACTAGCTCTTTGCTATTAACCTCTTAGCACGTTAGTTCTGCGCTCAACACAGTTGTCAGCTAATTAAAGCAACATTGCACCATAACTTGAAGAGAATAAGGTGACTCTGTCCCGTTTTAAGGAGACAGTTGCTCGTGATGCACTCTTCTGAGGAAGAAGTGGTGGATGCAGTTGAACATAGAGAAACATATGTTCAGCTTCAGAAGGTGTGGTGGCAGTGGAGGAATAAAAGTTCCTTCATGCTTTCCTTCACGAGTCACCATCATCAGATATGGTGTGTGTGCATGGTAGTGCACCAAACTCTAGCCCTAGCTGTTCCCTGAATTTAAGGAATTTAATGCGACCCAGATTCTTAGTAAAGAGATCTGCAGTGTTCTCGGCTCCTTCAATGAAGAATAGTTCTATCTTCTTTTCACGGATCACATCATGAATGTAATGGTGATGTAGATCAATGTGTTTAATCCATTTCTCCTGAACAGGATTAGAAGATAAGAATATGGAGCCTTGATTATCTCTGCATAATGGAATAGGTCCAAGGTTTATTCCAAGCTCACTAAACAGTGAGCAAATCCAGACCAATTGTCTGCTTGTATCACACAGCGACATGTATTCTGCTTCAGTAGATGAGAGCGCAATAGACTTCTGCGCTCTTGAGTTCCAGCAGAACACTCCATTTGCCATTTTTACTAAGTAGCCCGTAGTGGACTTTCTGGTAGTTGGGTCAGAAGCCCAATCAGAATCTGCGTATGCTATTATACCACCATCGCTTTTGCCATCAAAGACTAGCGCATAGTTAGAGGTACCGAGTAAGTAGTGGCAGATATAAAGTGCACACTTCATATGGTCCTCAGATGGGTTGGCAGCAAACTGCGCCATTTTGGTAACAGCATAGGCAATATCTGGTCGCGTTCCAATCATTATGTATAGGAGAGATCCTATTACTTGTTGATATGATGCATGGATCTCTGGGGTTGCAGTTCCCTTATTAGGGATTGGATGGTACCCTTCCGGTAGTGGGGTAGGTACTGATTTGGTGTTAATCAGATTAAAATGCTGCAGCACTTTCTGAAGGTAATCCTGCTGATCTATCAGGATTCTACCCTTAGAACGTAGTATGCGCATGTGTAGAAATTCTTTGGTATCACCCAAGTCTCTGCATTCCCAAATCTCCATAAAGTGTTTCTTCAGGGATGCTATGTCCTTTTTATTTCTTCCAAGGAAGAGGACATCATCGACATAGATGATAACTACAATAGTTCTATTGTCATTTACAAACAGACCTGAGTCTGATTGAAGTCGTGTGCAGCTAAGAGTACTTATGGACTTATCCAGTGCTCTTCACCAAGCGAGTGCTGCTTGTTTAAGTCTGTATATTGCTTTCCTCAAGCGCATGACTTTATTTTGTTGGCTAGGGTCTTTAAACCCTTCAGGTTGTTCCATGTAGAGTTCCTCATTGAGGTCTCCATATAGGAAGGCAGTTTTGATGTCAAGTCCAGAGATGTGCCAATCCTTCAGCGCTGTAAGCGCAAGCATCATCCGGACTGTCTCAAACTGTACCACTGGTGAGAATATTTTGTCATAGTCAATGCCTTCAACCTGAGAAAAGCCTTTGGTGACTAGCCTGGCTTTCTTATGGCCATCTGACTTCAAGTCAAATACCCATCTATTCTTGATCACCCTTCTGCCTTTTGGCGGGTTAACAAGATCATAGACTCTGCATTTGTGAAGAGAGTCAAGCTCTTCTTCGCACGCATTACGCCACTCCCCCTGAGATTCACTTGGCATTTTTAGAATGTCCTTATAGGTCCATTCACAAATATTAGAGGTATCAGGTGACTCTAGATCCACTGGTGAAACTGCTTTGGCAAGCAGAAGATCTAGAAATTTGACTCCCCCTTCCTGAGCTAGGCGGATCAGAAGTTGCTGATCAACTTCGTCTGAATCATGCAGATTATCACTCTGCACACTGGAAGAATCAGAATTGGTTGGGTCAGGATTAACACCTGAGACCGGTTGATCTTGACGCAAATGCGGCTGGGAGCTACCCGGCTGCGGTGCAGTCAACTGTCGCCATGTGCGAGTCCGCACAATGTCTTGAATAATCGTAGTAGGAGGCCTATCTCCATAGACATTTTCAGGACGAGTAACTGGTTTCCTTATACGCCCCGATCTCCTAGGTTCACTAGGACCAGGTACTGGAACAGGGGGTAAAGGCAGAGGTAGCTGCGATCCAGATCCTCCAGTAGAAGTACTAGGAGGAGGTCTAGCGGCTGGCTGGGGAGCGCTTCTCCCTTTGGTATTAGGAGGCTCAGGTGGTAGGTCGTCATCATCACCGGGAGTGGTATCATCATTTGACAGCTCATCTGGAAATGTATCATCTAACTGAGTTACACCATGGGGCATACTCCTAGAATTATCCTTAGGACATCTAGGGAATGTTGAGACACGACTGTATAAGTCACATGTCTCGTGGGATCTGATTGTGTCAGCCCACATACTAAATATGGTATCTGTCCCTTATGGACTGATTTGGACTATGGCCGGACTTGTACGGACTGCTTTTGTTTATCTTTATTGACAGAGTCATATATGGCTCTTATTGTTCTTTATAGTTAAGATACCGGTATTGTCTGCTTTAGGCAGCTATTGTTCTCTGCCCTCCAATGGCATTTCTCCCTCTGGCGCACAGACCATGTGTATTGTGTTTGGATCACCTGTGTGCACAGACCATTCTTACCTAAGCGTCCTGTATATAAGGACTGCTGTTTACGCCTTCACACTTCAGAGTTTACTTCCCCTCTGAAGTGTAAGTGTAGCGATGTGACTGTCATGCTACGTCAAGCCAAGGTGAAGGTAGAGTTGAACTGAACCGGTGACACACCCAACTTAACGCGGAGACAAGTCACGCGCTAGATGTGCAGTCGACGTGGAGGACGCAAAACGTACAAGGCTTTATACAAGCCTTCAATCACAAGTATCACACGGCGGCACACTGAGTGGAGAACCAAGAGGACAAGTTAGGATTGATGGAGTATGGAGAATACAGAGGAATGCGCACCTGAGTGGAGAACCAAGAGGACAAGTTGGTTCCACTCAGGATGCTACAGGAGGGTTTATATACACTACTACAGCTGAGCTTGAACTGAGTCTGAACACTATTACTAAGTGTATAGTAAGACTCCTTGACTCAGGAGCTGATGCGTCGTGTCTATTAATAGCGCATCCTCTTGTGCTGACTAATGCACATGTCATTGCGCTTATGAGCGGCTCCACTTGCTGAGTAAAACTTAATACAGCAAGTAAGCGTATACTACTAATCATGACGTATTGTATATTCTAGATCCTTCTAGAGTCTTCCATCTCCTTCCATCCAATCAGAACTAACTTATGCGTATAAGGGACTCTTGTCCCATGATCACATGCACATGGGTGGCAGTCCGTGTGACTAACTTGTATCAGTACTTCAGCCCTTTATATCTTTGCCAAATAAATGCATAAAAATATGCAAAAATAAGGGAAAACAATACGCGTCTGTGACAGTAAGTTCCTTTACTCTCTCTTGTACCACCTTTACTCATAGACGTTCCATAGTAACTTGTCTACTAGGTGTGTATATATATAGAGTTTACTTCCCCTCTGAAGTTAACTTGTCTACTAGCATCTTGCTATTACCTTCCTCACTCGTTAGTTCTGCGCTCAACAGGTTATGGGCCCTGACACCTAATAACTAACCTGCAGTTTTTTATCAGATCTATCTGTGTCACTTGCTCTCTCAGTTGACCACACCTCTTGTCATCTTCATCATCAGTGAGCATCCTCTATCATTTTTATCGACACACTCCTTTCTCTTCCACCATGACTCTGTCATGTGCCATTTTGGCTAGCCTCCTAAGGAGGTTCTCATGAGAGGTCCTACGTGACCTCAAATTCCTCTGTGCGCACTATCCTACGATATTTTCTATACCCGGTTTTCGTCTGGAAGTGCTTTCATAGGCCAAAAGGGGAAGACCCTTGTGGCTATAGGCCTCTCTAATGGTTGGGTGATACTCGGTTAATACCTGGGTCACTTTATGGGGTGTGAAGGCCTGGTTAATAGTCAAACCCAGAAGTCCTTCCCTCAGACACAACTAGGAGATGCTACTATATCATAATAGTATCTACATAGCACTATGACTAGACCTCTGCCAGGAGAAGCATTCGCTCCCCTTGTGCAGGATCCGCTGCATGGCACATATCACTGGTCTAGTAGCTTAGTACCAAGGCCCTTAATGGTCTGTTCTAGAGACTCCACAGACGACAGTCGCAATTGTTATGGGAGTTGATCCCTTTCATTGCTTCTGGAATTCACTGTAGGCTCCTCTCTAGGGTACTACCCTTTACTTTAGAATCTTTAGTAGCCCCAGTTTCCATACTGTAAGGGTAGAGACAGACTCGTGCAAACTTCGCCGTCACTGCACTCTGATCTGATCTTGCTTGATCCCTCTATCAGCAGGATGAACATGACTACTAGCCCTTAGTAACATTTGGGCCTAGGAGAAATGTAGCGGTGCGACTGCTGCGCTACGCTAAGTCAAGTGAAGGTAAAAGTGAACCGAACCGGTAGCACACTCAACTTAACGCGGAGACAAGTCACGCGCTAGGAGTGCAGTCAACGTGGAGAATGCGAAACGTGTAAGCCTTTATACAAGGCTATAATCGCGGTGATCACACGGCGGCACTCTGAGTGGAGAACCAAGAGGACAAGTTCAGATTGGAGAATGGTAAGGAGTACAAGTGATACGCACCTGAGTGGAGAACCAAGAGGACAAGTTGGTTCCACTCAGGACGCTACAGGAGGGTTTATATACACTACTACGGCTGAGCTTGAACTGAGTCTGAACACTATTACTAAGTGTACAGTAAGACTCCTTGACTCAGGAGCTGACGTGTCGTGTCTATTAATAGCGCATCTTATTGTGCTGACTGATGCACACGTCATCGCGCTTACGAGCGGCCCCACTTGCTGAGTAAAACCTAATACAGCGAGTAAGCGTATACTACTAATCATGAGGTATGTATGTTCTAGATCCTTCTAGAGTCTTCCGTCTCCTTACATCCAATCAGAACTAAGTAAGCATATAAGGGACTCTTGTCCCACGATCACGTGCACATGGGTGGCAGCCCGTGTGACTAACTTGTATCAGTACTTTGGCCCTTTATATCTTCCTCAAATAAATGTGCAAAAATACACGAAAATAAGGAAAATAATACGCGTCCATGACATCACCCCCCTTCTTAAGGGTCGACGTCCGCGTTGGCCTCTGTGTACTGATGAGAAGCTTGCCAAGGCAAGGACGCGTATATGAGAGCCGCTATCTTTCTAGGTGCGCCCGGGTTTAAGGAGTGGAACTCCTGTACTTTTTCCGGGGCATGCGCTAGATTTTTGGCTGGCTCCCAAGTGTCCTCACCTTCACCGTAGCCTTTCCAGCGAATGAGGTACTTAAGAGTTCGACTGAAGAGTTTACTGTCTCTTATGTGGTCGACTTCGTACTCTTCCTTGCCTTCGACTGTGACGGGGTCTGGTGGAGGTGGCAAAAGCCCATTAACTTCATTTCCCTTGTAAGGGGAGAGGCGGTCTACATGAAATACATCATGGATCCGTAATGCAGGGGGGAGTGCAAGCTTGTAGTCGACGTCGCTTAAGACTTTAGTGACTTCAAATGGGCCTAGTTGCTTAGGTCCCAGTTTGGACGACTGCTGGTGAATCTTTATTTGCTTAGCTTGCAACCAGACTTTATCCCCGACGTTGAAGACATATGGCTTGTGTCTTTGTTCAACGTCTGTCTCCATTCGCCGTTTACTTAGGCGTAGAGCGGCCTCTGCATCCTTTCTTGTGGAAACTAAGTTCTGGAGACGCTTATCGAGCGTTGGGATACCCATGGGCCTACCAGCAGGAATGGTGAAGTCTGGCGTATAGCCGTACAGCAGCTCAAAGGGTGTGTGACCCGTTGCAGAGTTGAGCCTGCTGTTGACCACAAATTCCGCTGTAGGGAGCAGGTCTGCCCAATCATCCTGCCTCTTGCTAATGAACAAGCGCAAGTAGACTTCTACTTCTTGGTTTTTGCGCTCTACCTGTCCATTAGCTTGAGGGTGATAGGTGGTAGTGAGACCTGCGTCTATCCCTAGTTGCTTATAAAGTGCCCGCATGCTCCTTGCAGCAAACTGGGGTCCTCGATCACTGATGATTTTTCGAGGGATCCCATGCAAGGGGAAGACTTGCTCAAAGTAGATGGATGCTACCCCATCAGCCGTAATCTGAGAAGTCACTGGAAATAGATGGATCTGTTTCGTATAATGATCCACTATGTTAAGGATCATATCCTTTCCACGTGACATTGGCAGTGGGCCGATTAGATCGACGCCGACTAGCTGCCATGGACCCTCAGGTACTTTTTGCGGCTGAATGATAGCTTTGGGGTGCAGATCTTTGCGATAGCGTTGGCATCGATCGCATCCTTCTACGTATGAGCTGATAAAGCCTGCCATGCGTGGCCACCAATAGTAGCGACTGACTAGCTCGATGGTTCCGTTTTTACCCGGGTGTCCTGTAGTAATTGAGTCGTGGCATGACTTTACCACATCTCTACGCAGGGCACGGTCGTTGGGTACATAGAGCTTTCCTCTATGATAAACGAAACCGTCTTCTTCTTCCCACAGCGCAACTCCGTCTGTAAGAGCCTTAGAAGCGGTCTTTTGTAAATTCTTAAGACCCTCTATGACTTCGGCTTCTCTTATAGACGTGAGCTTTATGCGACTGCCTAGGGAATCCACTTCTGGGCGGAAGTGGGCTTGGGCAGCGTTGAGGAAATGCTTAGGTTGTAACACCTGAACCTGGCGGTTGTCCTCACTGTCTTTGACATGGTCTTTTGAGAATCTACTTAATGCGTCAGCTTGCATAGAGTCTCCCTTCTTGTAAGTGATTTTGAAGGCAAAGCGACTTAAATATAACGCCCAGCGAGCTTGCCGGCGATTTAAGTCTTTCATGCTTGCCCACCATTCCATATTCTTATGGTCGGTGATCACTTCAAAGGAGATGCCTTCGAGGAAATGTCTCCAGTCCTCTAAGGCGCGGATTAAGCCGAGCATTTCTCTGTCGTAGATTTCATGGTTGCGTTCTTCCTTGCTCATTGACTCAGAGCAATACGCAATTGGGTGCCAAAGACCATCTGGGTACTTTTGAGTGAGTATCCCGCCAGTAGCAAATCCAGAGGCATCGGTTTCGACGCGCGTGGGGAGGTTTGGGTCGTACACCTTAAGAATAGGTTCTTGTACGAAACACTCCTTAAGCTTGTTGAAAGCAGCCTGCTGCTCCGAATGCCAGTGCCATGGAGTATCCTTCTTCGTAAGGTCATGTAAGGGTCGGGCAATAGCCGCGAAGTCCTTAATGAACCGACGATAGAAGTTGGTGAACCCAACAAACGCTCTGACCTCTTTAAGTGTTGTAGGTGTTGGCCACTCCCTTACTGCAGAGACCTTGCCAGGGTCCATCTGCACTTCTCCGGGACGGATAATCATCCCTAAGTACTCCATTTCTTGCCTTTCAAACTCGCACTTCTCAGGTTTGAGATAGAGGTCGTAGTCTTTGAGACGTTTGAGCACTTCTCGTACTATCTGACGATGGTGCTCTAAGTCTTGGCTATAGATGAGGATATCATCCATGTAGACTGCGACTTCTCCTGAGGCGATTAGATCGGCAAATACGGCGTTCATGAGGGCTTGGAAGGTGGCCGGGCTGTTGGTCATGCCAAAATACATTACTTTTGGCTCAAACAAGCCGCGGTTTGTGACTATTGCACCTTTCCATTCGTCACCAGGCTTGATGCGAATGTTATGATAGCCCCATCTAACGTCGAACTTGGTGAAGTACTTGGCTCCTTTCAACCGGTTAACAATATCGGCTGCGAGTGGAAGTGGATAGCGGTTTTTAATGGTGATTTTATTAAGCCGCCTATAGTCCTGCACTAGACGTAACTTTCCGTCTTTCTTCTTTATAAAGAATACTGGTGAAGCCATCGGTGACTTTGATGGGACCAGGTATCCTTTAGAAATGTGCTCTTGCAGGAACTTATCCAATTCCTCTTGCTCGTTGACCGACATGGGATACGACTTGACCTTCCAGTGCTTAACTGCATCTGGTTCCAGGTCTATAGCGTGGTCCCATGGTTGATGCTCAGGGAGCCTCTGGGATTCCTCCTCAGAGAATACTTTTGCGAAGTCTCTGTAATGCTCTGGCACCATTTCTTTGAAGGTTTTCTTAGGTTTAGCGGCTGTAGCTTTCTCAGTGATTTGTTGAGAGTAGGTGAAGCCTGCTAAGCAAAACACTTTGTCTTGGGCCGTGTCGAGCACTTTCTCCGCAAGGAGACGGCGGCGTTCCATTCGGTTTGCCATGATGCGCGTCACCTCTACCTCCAACTCTGGTTGCGCTATTTCAGCGGTCGAGTTGAGGCGCATTGTGCCTTCCTGCCAATCTATATTGGGGTTCCTCAGTCTTAGCCATGGCAGTCCCAATATGACATCCTCTGGGCCCAATGAAGTGACTAAGAAGTCATGACTATCTTCAGTGGGGCCGACTTTCAGAGTGAGTCGAACTTTATGGGTGATACTGCCTGCTTCATTGAGCGTTCCATCGATATTGTATAAGGTGATGGGATGCTCTAGAGGAACCTGCAACATCTTGTGGCGGTCAGCGTACTTTTTGTCCAGGAATAACAAAGTTGCCCCAGAATCTACCATTGCTGCTACTTTTACAGTATGATGACGTCCTTTTAAATACACAGAAATATGAAAATGTGATTTTTTATCCTTTGTTTCGGGAACAATAGTTGAAGACAGTGCTGCATCAGGAATCATCACGTGTGGCGCTGGTTCGAAAAGAAGTGGAGCAACAGAAACACTACTAGTATTGTTCATCTCCGAGGCAGATGTAAATGTGGAGGGACCGGGAAGACAAGAAACGGAACTGACACTACTATCTAACTTACAGGCAGAAATTGTGTGAGTACAAATTACAGGAAATGAGTCCAAAACACGAGAACATATGGTACAGGTACATAAGTCCGTCTCATCTACTGTCAAGGGGCCGGTCGCAGCTATACGCGACCCCTTAATCAAAAAGCTGCCTTGAGAGCTTCCAACTGCTCTTGCTGGCGGGTTACCATCTCCATCAACTTGGCTACGTCTGCCTGTGACGTCTTTGCCGGAGTGGTGCTTGGTGAAGCGGCAGCTACCGCAGTACTTGATGAGGATGGTGGGCTCGGGGATTCCGTGGTAGTGGCCACTACTTTGGCCTTCCCTGGTTTCCCCATTTTCTTGAGCTGACAGACGGTGGACTGGTGTCCAACCTTTTGGCAGTGATTGCACACGTCCCACTCATGGTTTCCATCCTTTTTGACATGGTCGGGTGATCCACACCCGTAACACTTCCCCTTCATCCAGCTCTGATATTCAGCCTTTGTTTTAAAAATGTCCCCTTTCTTCTGGGCGCCTTGCTGACGCGTGGCGTCGACTTGCATGGCGTTAGGGTCGGGGGACAAGGTTTGGTTTGACGAAGTCGGTTTCCCAGACTTCTCAGCTCTTCGCTGGCGCATACGCTGATCAATGGTCTGCGCCGATTGCTTGAGCTCTTCATAGGTTTTGTAAGGCTTTTCTGACCAGGCTAGGACGTCTTTGATGTCCTCGTTGAGTCCATCGTAGAAGCGGGTGCGTAGGTCCTCCTTGGACCACCCTGTCTGTCCTGAGTACTGCTCGAATACCGACATGTATTCCAAGACTGGCTTCTTTCCTTGTTTTGTCTTTTTGAGTTCCTCGCGTGCTATCTCCTGCACATCGAGGGGGCTGAACCTGCGGTTAAACTCCTTGATGAATCCTGCAAAGGTTCCGCCAAAGGGAGTTCCACCTGAGTTGGCCTGCTCCAAGTATGGGAGGGCCCAGGTTTTTGCGTCTCCTTCCATCAAATTTAGAACAGCCGCTATCCAGCGGTGTTCGTCTGTATACCACGTGCTCGTGGTTGCGTCCCACATATTCATAGCATCCCCGGTTGATCCTGCCCAGTTGCAGAAGGCAGCAAGGAAGTGACAGGCATCTGTGGAGTTGCCTTTCCCATCCCAGGCTTTGGGACGGGCCACTACTTCCTTCTGCTTTCCGGACGAGGGGCAACTCGAACTGATGGTTACTTGCATAGTTAGGTCTGTGACCTGTTGTGCAAGCTGGCCCATAGCGAGGCCCAGTTGGTTTATGAGTGCTAGACAATCGTCTAGCGTAGGTGGTGGGGTAGGGGCTGCGGGGGTGGTCGAACTTCCGGGTTGACTCATATCTTCTAACTGTCTTTGCCTCTCTTCTCTGTCCGCCTTGTCTTGTGCCTTTCGAAAATTCTCTAATAAGAGTAATTGTTTGTCTGGTGAGATCTCGTCCCAATCTTCTATGCGAGAGATGAACTGTTTCTCTTGTTTAGTGGGAGGAGGGAGGGCGTATTTTGAGCGAGCTCCTTGAGGATACTGAGCTTGCGCTAGACGAGCTGTCTGTTTCCCCTTGCGAGGAGCCACGTTCGGATGGTGGGGGCGGAGGGAGGTGAGGGATCAGAGCTGCGGCGGCTGCTACAAGCTCTGGGACAGTGAAGTTTGTACCGTCTACTAGGTACTGGAAGCCGTAGAGTTCGAGGAGTCCGTTGACAAATCCGGGCTCATGATAGATTGCCTGAACGTACTGTTCGGTGAGGTTGCATGGGGGATCTTCTAGCTGGAAGGTCTGGACTCTGATATTGACACCGTCATCGTCTACAAAGCTTTCGCCTGACTGGGCAAGTGTCTCGTTGGAGGAGGAGTAGGCGGAGTGGAACGACTCGGCCAATAGTGTGCGGGAGCGGGATGTAAAAATGGGTGAAGGAATCCGGTCTTGTTCAGACTGGGAATCCTGGTGTACGTGAAGCGATGCCGAAGCAGAGGCTTGGGTCTGAGGTGGTGTGATGGAAGCTTGTCTCCTCCTAAAGAGACGGCGTAGATGGGTGCGAACGTTCTCGAATAAACGAGGCAGCGTGGGAGTGTGGAGTAGGTGGATTAAAGACGACGTGATACAATGAGCACGAAACGCTAACTCGAGGATGATTGGAGAGTCCGATCAAGCAAGACCAATACACAGTGATTGTTTCACACTGCGCGAAGCTGCGGCGATAACGGAACACTCGGGAGTGGGGTAGGGATATGTGTAGAGCCACAAGGCTGTCTGCCTCAGTCTTCTCGACCTGTTGGCTGCCTCTCACGCTGAAGCGCTCTCAAACTTTTCTGTTTACTACGCGTACAGCTGTCGCAGGCTAGGCCTGGCTGGCTTCTCGTCCTACTGCAGCTTATCTGGCATGGTGACCAGTTCTGCAGCAAGTACCCAAGTGTTCTACTGAACTCAGATAGAACGCCTATAGGCAAGCACAATGTATGCCGGCTTTACGGACACTACAGTTGTACCACAATAGCACAGATTCTGCTTACGGAGGTCCACAGGCAAAGGATGAGGTGGATAACACAAGGGACTGATGGTCGTCAACCACCTAAGGAGTAGTAGAAACTGGTGAGCGTAACGGGGCTCAGGAGTGTAGAAGGGAACTTGTCCTAATGTAGCGGTGCGACTGCCGCGCTATGCTAAGTCAAGTGAAGGTAAAAGTGAACCGAACCGGTAGCACACTCAACTTAACGCAGAGACAAGTCACGCGCTAGGAGTGCAGTCGACGTGGAGAATGCGAAACGTGTAAGCCTTTATACAAGGCTATAATCGCGGTGATCACACGGCGGCACTCTGAGTGGAGAACCAAGAGGACAAGTTCAGATTGGAGAATGGTAAGGAGTACAAGTGATACGCACCTGAGTGGAGAACCAAGAGGACAAGTTGGTTCCACTCAGGACGCTACAGGAGGGTTTATATACACTACTACGGCTGAGCTTGAACTGAGTCTGAACACTATTACTAAGTGTACAGTAAGACTCCTTGACTCAGGAGCTGACACGTCGTGTCTATTAATAGCGCATCTTATTGTGCTGACTGATGCACATGTCATCGCGCTTATGAGCGGCCCCACTTGCTGAGTAAAACCTAATACAGCAAGTAAGCGTATACTACTAATCATGAGGTATGTTACGGTACACGCGTCGTGGACTCTTGCTTATCGGTGTGACCCCGGAGTAAGATGTAATGTGTCATGGACTTAGTAGGATCAGTAAGCGGACTATTAGTATCACATGCCGATGTGGCATGACTCATTCCTAGGATAGCGATAGTAGGGTTCGAGCTACTTATGCTATTCGTCGTACGGTTTCAAGGGGAGCTTTAAAGTGTCCTCATCATGTATAAATAGTGGCTCAATAAGACCAAGATACGCCATCTTGGTCTTCTTCAATCACCACTCTACTCTCATCTCCTCTTCGTGTGCTTCGCTTGCCTCTTTACGCAAGTCGACCTTATCGATCATCGGATTACCTAGTGGCGCGACTCGCCCTAGTGTACGGAAGGAAGGTCACGTGCCACATATAAGCGCTGTGTACCTCGACCGCAAGTCACGTGACTTGAAAGACGCATTTCGCTAAGTTGTGAACGCCCTTTCGCAGTCCAAGTCGGACTAACGCCAGTGGTGGCGTTACATTAAGACCAAGATCCCTTCATCGTGGCGTTCACCACTCGAGACCAGTGGAGAAACTTTCAAACTTACTCCCTTGAACGCAGGGGAGACCGCAACGTACCAGAACAATTCCTAAGAGCCGCCAGGTGGAGAGAATACCGAGGAGAAACCGGCTACTTTGTAGACTTCGCATTGGGGCCAACCCGGTACCGCCCCATTGAGTTCAATTTTGATAACCTGTGTTGGGTTGAAATTACGTGGAACCCCATAGACAACCGATATGACGCAGTACAACCCGCGGGAAGAAATTACAACTGCGACATCGACACTAGGAGCCTACCTACCCGAGAACAGTGGGGACGCATCGACGGACAACCAGAAGAGGAACCCAGCACCTCAGAACCTAGGACCCCCCGCACCATCTGAAACTAGCGGAGAAGACGAAGAAACCAACGCAGACGACGAGTCCGAAGTTGGAGAAATTATACAAACAGCTGAGTCCCTCCGCATAAACGAACCCGAAGACATCGAGGTTCACGCGCCCGCAGACATGGCTATGGCGATAATTACCAGGGAAGAACTCGCGATCGAAGAAGCGCGAAGAGTCGCGGAAGAAGCAGAAGCTCATTTACGACCCATCAACCCAGCCACAGGACATCGTATGACCGCCGACGACGCGGCGATCTTCAGAGCGGTAGGACTGGATATGCCAGACCCACCACCAGGAGCGGGAGGTCCCCCACCGCCAAGACGGCTGGGAGGAAGTTTCGGGCAAGGCCCACCAGGAGGCGAAGGAGGAGGAAGACCACCCCAATTCGGAGGCAGAGGTGGCGGACATCCCTTCGGAGGAGGACCGCCACCGCCACCAGCAGCAGGACCACCGCCAGGGGCCCCTCACGGAACGGACAAGCTAGTAGGGGAACCCCCCAACATATTTGATGGGAACAGAGATGAGTACGAATCGTTCCTCACCCAATGGCACATCTACTGGGGACAAAATGCAGAAGCGCCGATTATGACCAACGTCTATCGATGCTGCCTACTATTCCTGGGCTTCATCAAAGGACCTCGAGTATCTAACTGGACGCTCGGTTTTCTCCAATGGCTCAACAACGAACTACACCACGGGCGAAATCGATACGACCCCTTCTTATGGGATACTCTGACAGCCGGGTTTTTGGACCGCTTCTCCAACGTGCTGGAGCAGGAACAAGCACAAGCCACGCTAGCAAAAGGGTTCAAAATGATAGGAGATGATATCGATTCGTACGTCACCAACTTCGAACAGCTTGCGCGGAAAGCTGACTACCGACTCAATGATCGCCAAACGCTGGATTGATTCACGGCGGGACTCCCGAAAGCCCTATTCACTAAAATCTATGAACTCGACGACCCCCAAACCTTCAACGAGTGGAAAGATGCCGCCCTACGCCGACAAAAACAATACATTCACCTGCGTGCGAGGCTCGGGCTCAACACAAACACCCCACGAAACACGCCGCAAACACGACCAAACCCATCACGAGGTTATAACCCCCAGTGGGCACCACCACGATTTCCGCCCCCACGCTACGATCCAAATGCCATGGATACGTCCGCGGACCAAACTCGCGCCCGACTCGCGGAAGTAGGGGACCCGAACCGAGGAAGCTATCAACGACCCCTGTTCCAACCAAGGGGAGGACCAGGACAAGCAAGAGGCGGTGGACAGTGTCGCGATATGAGGGAAGTAATCTGTTACAACTGCAATAACCCGGGTCACTTCTCACGGGATTGCACACGACCCAGAAAGCCGAGACAACCGTACCAACCACGCGCTAGCACCAGTCGAAGCGTGGACACCGACTACTACAGCCAGGAACCGACTGCCGCACGCCGCACCGAGGCAACTCCCGAAGAGCAAGCAAAAGGTTGGATGGACACTATACGAGGGGCTAGTGACGAGGTCAAGGACCTCATATTCAAAGACCTATGGACCCAAGAGGGTTTTCAGGACGCCTAAACCCATCGGCCTGGGTGAGGGCAGTTAATTGTAACTCTGTAATCATGACTCGCTACCGTTCGCTCCGAATTCCAGTCTCGATTCGCACCAGTTACTCCATGGCCGACATAAAAGGGCTCGTCGACTCAGGAGCCACCGACAACTTCATAAGACCAGCGTTCACGAAATGCATGGGCCTCAGGCTACAAGCCCTGGAGCGACCCAAAAAAATATGGAATATCAATAATACCGAGAATAAAGCTGGGTCTATCACTCACTTCGTCGACCTCGATGTCCAAACAAGAGGAATTAACAAAGTCATGAGATTCCTAGTCACGGATATCGGAAATGAAGACTTAGTCCTCAGCTACCCGTGGCTTGCAACCTATGAACCAACCATCAGCTGGGCTCACGCCACCATCCATGAAGATGCGCTACCTATAGTACTTCGATCCATCGATCCGACAAAGCCGCAGGTCACTATTGTGAGCGCCATCACCCACGACGAGGCAGAAAGCATAGTACAAGAATTGGAGGAAGAATGCCAGATACGTACCACGGCCACCGAACTAGCCATCGCCGCTAACCAGAACACCGTAGTGGCGGTCCTCCCTGAACCGTATCAACGCTTCGCCAAGATATTTAACGAGGAAGCATCTCACAGGTTCCCACCATCACGACCATGGGATCACGCCATCGACTTCAAACCCAGCACGCCAGCCAGCATCGATTGCAAGGTCTACCCCATGTCCCAGGATGAGGACGAACAACTGCGCAAGTGGCTAGACGAACAGCTCAAGATGGGTTACATACGACCCTCAAAGTCGCCATACGCCTCATCCTTCTTCTTCATCAAAAAAAAGGATGGCAAACTACGCCCAGTCCAAGACTACCGAAAGGTCAACGCGTGCACCATGCGTAACCAATACCCACTGCCACTTATGTCAGAACTCATCAATGACCTGGGAAACGGCCGCATCTACACCAAACTCGATGTGCGATGGGGATACAACAACATACGAGTCAAAAAAGGCGACGAACCCAAGGCAGCCTTCAAGACGAAATACGGACTCTTTGAACCCCTCGTCATGTACTTTGGACTCACCAACTCCCCAGCCACATTCCAAAACATGATGAACGACATCTTCAGCGACATCATCCCCTACTACGAAGCACGCGGGACAATCATACGGGTCTACATGGACAACATCGGCATCGCCACAAGCGAGGAAGCTGGGCTACAGGCGCATATTGACGCAGTCAGCGCCGTCCTACAAATCGCACTCGACCACGACCTCTACTTCAAACTGGAAAAATGTCAATTCCACCAACCGCGAATGGATTACCTGGGGGTAATCCTTGAAAAGGGGGTAACTCGCATGGACCCCGTAAAAATTGCAGGCATACGTGACTGGCCTACCCCTACAAAGGTACGCGACGTACGCTCCTTCTTAGGCTTCTGCAATTTTTACCGCCTCTTCATTCGCAGTTTCGCCACACATGCGCGAGCACTCAACAAACTTACACGCAAGGACGCCGACTGGACATGGGGCAAGGACGAAGAGAAGGCCTTCCAAACCCTCAAACGGCTTGTCACCAGCGAACCCATGCTCGCACACCCCACCCTGACAGACCAATTCGAACTCGAGGTAGACGCGTCAGGTTACGCAGTAGGCGCAGTACTCCTACAAAAGAAGGAAGACGGAAAGCGACACCCCGTCGGATACTTCTCATCCACCTTAAATGAGGCAGAACGCAACTACGATATCTACAACTTAGAACTCCTGGCCATCGTCAAAGCACTAAGACACTGGAGGCCATTCCTCGCCGGCTCGCCGCACAAGGTCAAGATCTTCTCCGACCATCTCAACCTCACACACTGGAAGTCACCTCAAAAGATAAGTCGTCGCGTAGCTCGAGAGGTCCTCGAACTCATGGAGTACAACTTCGAGATCTATCACATCAAAGGCGCCAACAATGGACGAGCCAACGCACTATCGCGAAGACCCGACTACGACCGAGGCGAAAAGGACAATGAAGGAGTTGTGGTACTACCCGAAGCGATATTCGTGCAAAACCTCACGACACAAGCCCCCGAAGACCACGACCAAGACGAAGAGACCCTACGCCCTTGGGTAGACCCGCACAAGCTCAAGAAAGTCGATGGGGTCTGGTACCGCCAGGGAGCGCGAGTAATCACAGGGGGTCAAGACGCAATCTGCACCATCATAGCCAACCATCACAACCCCCCAGTCTACGGACACCCAGGGATAAGCCGAACAGCAAGGATCATCGAACGAAGTTATTGGTGGCCACAGATGGCGAAGCACATCACCAAATACGTCTGAGGATGTGCGGAATGCCAACGTCATAAAGTCAACAACCGACCCACAAAAGCACCACTGGTCCCCATCACGCCAGTGGCAGACGCTAAGCCATTCGAGATCATAGCCCTTGACTTTATCACTAAACTGCCCGTGTCACAGGGATTCGACTCTATCCTCACAGTAACCGACCACGACTGTACCAAAGCGTCCATCTCCATCCCGTGCAATGAAGAGGTATCCGCCGAGGAAACTGCCGCTCTGTATGTCACCCACGTGTTCCGGGGATTCAGGCTACCAGCAAAAATCATCAGTGACCGTGACCCGCGCTTTGCGTCCAAGTTCACACGCGAATTGTGCCGAATTCTTGGCATTTACCAAAACATATCCACCGCCTATCACCCCCGAACCGACGGACAATCAGAACGCACCAATCAGTGGCTGGAACAATATCTGCGATTTTGGGCCAATGAGCGCCAAGATAACTGGGCGCGGTTTCTACCCATGGCAGAATTCGCTCACAACAACTGGCCACACGAGGCGACAAAGAAATCCCCATTTTCACTCATGATGGGGTATGATCTGCAAGCTGATTGGATCGATAAGCCGTCCCCGATCCCCCAGGTACTTACACGATTACAGCAGTTCCGGGAAGCACGGAAAGAAGCCCAGAACCTCATCAAAAAGGCACAATCGCTGTGGGTTAAACATCGGGATACGCCCAAATACCAGATAGGAGATCAGGTATGGCTAGAAGGACGCCACCTTAGAACCAACCAACCCACAGCCAAGCTTGCGGTGCGACGGCACGGACCTTTCAAGATCACACACGTGCTATCACCGGTGAATTATCAACTCGAACTTCCCACGCAGTGGAGTATTCACCCCGTATTTCACATCGATTTACTCACACCTTATCACGAGACACCACTACATGGAGAAAACTTTCAGCGCCCACCACCAGATCTAGTTGAAGGCGAAGAAGAATACGAAATTGAACGGATTCTAGACTCACGGCGTTTCGGCAGAAGTCGGAAACTTCAATACCTCGTGAAATGGAAGGGGTATCCGGACTCGGAGAATCAGTGGGTCAACCAGGGAGACGTCTTTGCTGACGAAGCAGTGGCGGAGTATGAGCGGAGCTCAACCCTCGCCAGAGCACATATAAACGAGCCAGATGTCGCTAAGTACCCCCCATCCTTTCACCCTGGACACTCCACTCAATCAACGATGTCTCTTCCCACTCCCGCTTCTTCCCCCGCTATCGCTGCCAACCTCTGGGGGTCATTCACCCACCAAGAACTCAGCGCGGCTGTCGACAACCTCGCTGCCATTGAAGACCTCGACAACCCCAACACCCCCACCACGTACTGGCTGCTCGGCAACAACGGCCAACGCCTCAACGCCGCCCCCTATACGCAGGCCGAAGTTAATTGGCTTTGTGCAGCTCTCCGAGACTGTGCGCCTTCCTCACCGGGACCTCTCCTGGTTTGAGTCAAGTACTGGGTCGAGTCTCAACAAGAATCCAAACACCCGACGCTGGGAGGAGTGGAGAGCGACGGCGGAGAGGTGGAGGCTGGAGCAGTTGGCGAAGGCAGCGACAAGGAGAACGCGCCTCCTGGAGAGGAGGAGGTTGTTCGACGCGACGATGCGTGCCAGATTCAAGAACAACCCGAACGCGAGTTAAAGGAGTGGTATCCAGCTGAGCACCCCTTCATCCTCACCACCACCGACTCTGACCACCCTCGGGAGACGCCATACACGCTCGACACCTCGGGGCGCCCCCTCTATCGGGGATCCCTTAGGGTAGACCTACCCTCCACTTCTCACCACACCGCCGTGCTTAACCGCCGGCTTTCCGACTCCCGATTCGCCCCTTACGGTTATGTCCACAACCGGGGGGACAAGTTCGTGCACTTCCCGATCACCGACGCCCAGGGTATCGTCACCCAGGCCCCATATGTCCAGGTCATCATGACCGCTGACCCCATCGTCCTCGTGCTTGCGGCAGATAGTGACAAGACGTTCTCCAAGCCGCTGTACGCCGAGCCTCAAGTCCATGAGCAGGGCAAGCCTCATTATGGCGAGCTCGAGGTTCACGCCCTCGCTGCCGGACACCCAAATCAACACCGCCTCGACACGGCGATCAACAAGTTGAAGGACGTGGGGTTGAAAGCTGAGTTGCATCGATTCCGTGCCCTCAAACACGAAGCTGAAAGGGTCGAGCACCGCCTCCACACACTCGCCCAAGCACTCGGCGGCATCCAGGGTGACGTCGCCCGCTGCAAGTTTCGACTGGAGATGGCGGATGTTCACAATCGGGTGGACTCGGTGCAGGAGGGGTGGCTCGGAGGGATCGGGGCTCCAAGGCGCCGTGGTCGTCGTGGCTGAAAAGGGGGTGATGTTATGGTACACGCGTTGTGGACTCTTGCTTATCGGTGTGACCCCGGAGTAAGATGTAATGTGTCATGGACTTAGTAGGATCAGTAAGCGGACTATTAGTATCACATGCCGATGTGGCATGACTCATTCCTAGGATAGCGATAGTAGGGTTCGAGCTACTTATGCTATTTGTCATACGGTTTCAAGGGGAGCTTTAAAGTGTCCTCATCATGTATAAATAGTGGCTCGATAAGACCAAGATACGCCATCTTGGTCTTCTTCAATCACCACTCTACTCTCATCTCCTCTTCGTGTGCTTCGCTTGCCTCTTTATGCAAGTCGACCTTATCGATCATCGGATT
This sequence comes from Lactarius hatsudake, assembly GCA_024734325.1. Classification (NCBI taxonomy): domain Eukaryota; kingdom Fungi; phylum Basidiomycota; class Agaricomycetes; order Russulales; family Russulaceae; genus Lactarius; species Lactarius hatsudake. The sequence continues at coordinate 56,143 of JANSJP010000086.1, read as the reverse complement.
ACCTAGTGGCGCGACTCGCCCTAGTGTACGGAAGGAAGGTCACGTGCCACATATAAGCGCCGTGTACCTCGACCGCAAGTCACGTGACTTGAAAGACGCATTTCGCTAAGTTGTGAACGCCCTTTCGCAGTCCAAGTCGGACTAACGCCAGTGGTGGCGTTACAAGGTATGTATGTTCTAGATCCTTCTAGAGTCTTCCGTCTCCTTACATCCAATCAGAACTAAGTAAGCGTATAAGGGACTCTTGTCCCACGATCACGTGCACATGGGTGGCAGCCCATGTGACTAACTTGTATCAGTACTTTGGCCCTTTATATCTTCCTCAAATAAATGCGCAAAAATACGCGAAAATAAGGAAAATAATACGCGTCCATGACAAGAAACTTCAGTATAAGGCAGCCATCACTATCATGACTCCACTACAATAGTACTATCCAAGTCGCACATACTTGAGGCATGACACTATATGTGTTACAGAGTAATAGCGCTCCTATGGCTGGAACTCTACTTTCCCTACCAAAATCTGGGCTGGTTCTGACTGCTCCTCGAACCAGATTTTACAAACATCTCAAACATGTCCTTCCACATTACCTTCCCTCCCACTCTTGTCCTCGCCAAGCTTGACAGGACAAACTGGCAGACCTGGAGCCAGACTTTCTCCTCCCTAATGCTCATGAATGGGTGCAGGCGCCACCTCACTCACTCAGATGTTGGAACTGTCCCTCAGCACCCCGCAGTGCCTGCAGGACCAACGGGACCAACGGCAGAAGGTCTGGCAATGATAGCCCTGTGGAATAAACAGGAAGAAGTCATTACTGGCCTCTTATATCTGTCAGTGACAACGGAGGTATTATCAAGTATTCAATCCATGGCGCTCTTCCCAAGCGTCCATGACAAGTACCAACAGCTTGAAACTCTCTATGGTCAGGTTGGCTCTATGGCCACCTTTAATATTTGGGTCGGCTTGGCAAACACCAAGCTTCAGGAAGGTAGCCCCTTCCTACCTCAACTCCAGAAAATGTTGGACTTGAGGAGTACCCTAGTGGAGCAGGGGATGCTGCTGTCGGACATGCAAATGTCCTTTATACTTCTAGACACGCTACCCCCCTCCTACAGTACCATAGCAGAAACCATCCTTGCCTCTGGCCCCCCCGCAAATCTTGTACCTCAGGACCTCATCAATAGGTTCATCAATGAGGAATCCCGTATTGCTGGTCCTGGAGCATCTCTTAACAAGACAGCTCCCATCAAATCACACTTGCCTCCGCAGCATGTGTCGACGGCATCTAGCAGCTCTGTGTCTCTGGACATAATCTGCCACTACTGCAAGCGACCTGGCCATAAAAAGCCAGATTGCTACAAGCTCAAACGGGACCAGAAAAACGCAAAGAAAGGGAGGGCTGGGCAGCAAGGGAAAGCTGCACAGAATACTATTACAGAAGCGCCGGACTCAATTCCAGCAAACAGGTTTGCTGCAGCCAATAGCATACCTGTACCAAAGAGTTGCCTATTTACTATAGTCAATGGCTCTGGCAAAATAGAGGAGGTACATGAGGTACCTCAGGTCTCCCTTTACATGATGAGTACCAATAGCACTCAAGTAGTGTCAAAATGGATGATGGATAGTGGAGCTTCAGCACACTTTACACCACACATCGAAGACTACGACACCTACACTCCACACAAAGGTGTTGAAGTCCTTCTTGGTGACAGCACTATACTACGAAGTGCTGGAACGGGTTCAATTATAATCCGCACCAATCGAGGCTTTGACCTCAAAATTTCTGATGTACTCCACCTTCCCAACACCCACTCTTGAATTCTATCAACACCCTGCCTTACATCTAAGGGTGCCATAGTTAGCTTTGACGCTACATCTTTTGCCATTAGGCACAATGGTGAGACCATTGCGGAAGGACACAAGGCTCTTGGGCTATATTGGCTTGACGGACATGCTATGAATGCTGTCCAAGCACCTGCATCTGCTAGCCTTGATGTCTAGCATAGGCGCATGGGACATATGTCCAAAGACGCCCTAAAGAGATATGCTCAGGAGTCTGTAAAAGGACTCCACATAAATGATTCCCCTGTGGAAGATGGACTTTGCCTTGGATGTGAACTTGGCAAATCTACATGTTCACCATTTCCACCCTCCACAAAACGTGCACAAGAACCCCTTGAGGTCGTTCATAGTGACCTTGTTGGCCCACTACAGAGTAACTCTATCCAGGGCAACAAGTACTTCGCCATGTTTATAGATGACTTCTCAAAAGCCGCAGTTGTCATCTTCATGAAATCAAAAGACCAGTTTAAGGATGCCTTCCTACACTATAAGGCATGGGCTGAAAAACAACTTAACAAGCCCATTAAATCCTTACACTTGGATCGTGGTGGCGAATACGTCAATAACAACCTTAAGACAATCTTGTCTGATGCAGGAATCGAGCATATGCTCACAATGCCTTATTCTCCACAACAGAATGGGAGAGCCGAGCGCTTTAACCACACTATCATGGAAAAGGGAACCAGCATGCTGCACCACGCTGGCCTTAGCCTCGGTTTCTGGGAACAAGCAGTACAAACTGCAGTGCAAATATATAATCGCACTCCCACTCGTTCTAACCAGTGGAAAACTCCGCTGGAGCTCTGGGATGGTACAGTCCCAGATGTCTCTTACTTTAGAGTATTTGGCTGCAAAGTCTACTATCATGTACCCAAACACAACCGGCGCAAACTAGACCCTAAGTCAAGGGAAGCCGTGTTTGTGGGCTATGAACCCCATTCAAAGGGTTACAAGCTTTGGGATAGACATAGCCGGTGCTTCATCTCTTCACGAGATGTTACATTTGATGAAGACACTTTCCCATCCCGCAGTGTTGTGGCCCAACACTCAGAATCTACCCCTCCTGTGTCTGGTGAACTCGAAAGAGGTGCTGCCAGCGGTGAGATATTTTTTGTAGTGCCTAGCCCGCCTACACCAGCTGTTGCCCCCACAGTGCCTCAGACTACACCAGTCTTTGTATTACCACCTCTGGCACCTGTGGTACAACAACAGCCTAGCACCCCACCCAACTCCTCACCCACTGAGGCAGACCAGACCATCTATCACACTCCCCCTTCCCAAGCCCCTCCCCCCACGAACCCTGCTCCTACACATCGTCGTACTCGCTCCTCAAGGCCACCGGTAGTCACCGCACCTATACCTGCCCCTAATTTCAATAGGGAAGTGTCTCCTCCTAGGGAAACCCCTAGATCTCCAAGGAACACTCAGGTTACATCACCTGCTCGTCCAAGGTGGAGCACAAGGGTACGATTCACGAATCCTCGCTACTTCACAGAGGACAACAATGAATTCGTGCAGGGTAGCAGTAGGCTGGGAATGATGGACCTACTTAATGCTGCTGAGGTTCCCGGCTACAGGGACCCACAGACTTTCAAGCAGGCCATGGAGTCTGACCAAGCTGTCAATTGGCTTGAAGTGTGCCAATATGAACTGGACGCTCTTGACAAGCTTGCGGTCTGGAGACTTGAACCCCTTCCTGAAGGAAGGAAGGTGGTCAAGTGTAAATGGGTGTTCAAAAAGAAAGCAGATGGACGCTTTCGTGCTAGGCTAGTGGCAAAAGGGTTCACCCAACTAGAGGGGGTGGACTTTGACGAAACTTTCTCCCCAGTTGCCCGCTTTGAGTCTTTGCGACTCCTTCTCGCGCTTGCTATGCTTGAAGATTGGCATATTCACCAGATGGATGTCAAGTCGGCATTCCTTCATGGGGAACTGGAGGAAGAAATCTATATGGAGCAACCTGTCGGTTTCGTCACAGCTGGCTCCGAGCACCTTGTGTGCTGGTTACAGAAGGCCCTTTATGGCCCGAAACAAGCTTCCTGTGCATGGAACGTGCAATTCCATGGGGTCCTAGTTGACCTAGGCTTCACACGGACGTACTCTGATGCAGGAGTATATGTGTATCATCTTCAAGAGGGGGGTGATACACTTTTCGTGATCTTATATGTAGATGACATCACTATACTCGGGAGTTCCCTATCAAAGATCAATGATCTGAAAGCATCCCTATCAAGTTGATATGAGATGACTGATCTTGGTGAAATCCAGTCTTATCTAGGTGTTAATATCACCAGAGACCGTGCAAACCGCACAATGGAAATCAACCAATCAGATTACATCCGCGATGTGGTTGAACGCTTTGGAATGTCTGATTCCAACCCAGTATATACCCCTCTTCCCTCTGGCGCCGAGGCACACTTGATCAAATTTGACGATCAGGCCTCTACTTCTGAGATTAAGAAGTATCAACAGATAATCGGGTCTCTGCTCTATGTGCAGATTGGAAGCAGACCTGATATTTCCTTCGCTGTTGTGCGCCTTAGCCAATTCGCTTCCAATCCCTCACCTCAGTATTTATGCCTAGCAAAATACGTCATAGCATACCTTAACTCTACAAAGGACTATGCGTTGCGCTATGCTGGAGGGAATGGTGGAGAAGGCCTTCACGGCTATTGTGACTCTTCCTGGGGAGATCAGGAAGAGAAACACTCCACCTCTGGCTACGTCTTCTTGCTTGCCAATGGAGCCATTTCATGGTGCACCAGAAAGCAGAAGACAATTGCACAGTCTACCACAGAGGCAGAGTACATGAGCCTTTCTGAGGCCTCAAACCAAGCCCAGTGGTACACTACCTTCCTAGGCGAACTAGGGTATGAGGTTACCTCCCCTATTCCCCTACACTGTGACAACAAGGGTGCTGTAGACTTAGCCTTAAACCCTGTCACTGGAAGACGGTCCAAACACATCCTGATCAAACACCATGTAGTCAGGGAATACATAGAAAACAAGGTCATAGACCTGATACGTACACCCACAGGTGAAATGGTTGCAGATGGACTCACCAAGTCCCTGCCCAGAGACACCTTTGAAAAAATGGTCAATGATCTAGGAATGGTGTAGATGGAGCCTCAGGAACATCATGCTGATAACCAGTCAATGGTCATCAATCCTTGGTTTAATACCAAAAGCACATCATGTTCTCTGATCTGAAGAGCTAAGAAAAACCCTTCTTAGACCCTGAAGAAGTTGGACCTGTGCCAACTATAGTGTACAGATTCTAAGCCTTCAAAAAGTAGTCCTGTATCAAGGATCTTATGAAGCGCTTATAACAAGAGTTTCGGATGGAGCATCATCTGCTCCAGATAAAGATAGTCCTGTATCATGGACCAATCTTTCAATCTTAATCCCAAACTTCTGTACAACTCTTCAGCTCTTCAAAAGAGTATTATCTCCATCTTCTTACATCATCATGGACTGTCCCAATCATGGAGGGATGTTGAGACGCGACTGATTTAAGCCACATGTCTCGTGGGATCTGATTGTGTCAGCCCACATACTAAATACAGTATCTGTCCCTTACGGACTGATTTGGACTATGGCCGGACTTGCACGGACCGCTTTTGTTTATCTTTATTGTCAGAGTCATATATGGCTCTTATTGTTCTTTATTGTTAAGATACGCATCAGTGTTTTGACATGTAACTTTCTTCACTGGTACCAGCTGGGACCAGCTGGTACAACCCCCAAAAGTTAGCCAAAGTTAGCAAGTTGACCAGTTCCCAGGCCATGTCAAATCTTCAACAATCTCCTTACTGAGCGATGACCAGCCAGCAGGACCAGTTCACAAGTTCAACAAGTTGATTAAAATGGCAATTAAGTGTCAGTCATATGATTAGTCATATGATTAGTCATTGTATATTTGACCCAAATCACATTAGGCCACCAGCACACATATTTGCAGCAGCAGCATAATAATAATAATAATAATAATAATAATAATAATAATAATAAATAATTGCAATCATCATAACAATAACAATAATAATATTTAATTGGAATTAAATAAATACAAGGAACTAGTCTATTGGAAGAACAGCACAGTGCAGCAGGGTTGGGGTGTTGCGCACCATGTCAGCGTGGTGTGGGGGTCGGTGGTGGCTGGGGCCTTGCGTGCCGCGTTGAAGGGGCGTGGCGGGTCGGCGGGGTCTTGCGCGTCGTGTTGAGGCGGCGTGGCGGGTCGGCGGGGTCTTGGCGTGCCGTGTTGGGTCGGCGTGCCGTGTTGGGTCGGCGTGCCGTGTTGGGTCAGCGTGCCGTGAGTCGGCGGATGGCAGGGTTCGCGCATGTCAGGGTGGTGTGGGGGTTAGGGGTGGCGGGGCGTTGCCTGCTGTGTTGGGGCGGCGTGGTGGTGGGTTGGCAGTGGAGGTCTTGCGTGTCGTGTTGGGGCGGCGCGGTGGGTTGGCGGTGGCGGGATGGAAGTGGCTCGCCTGCACGAAAAGCCTGCAATGTCCAGTGTAAGCGGGAAACAAAAAGAAGAAAACAAAAAAAGAACTTATCTTATTCGATCGGCGAAGGCCTTGTGCACCGTGTTGGGGCGGCGAAGTGGGTTGGCGGTGGCGGGGTGTCGGGGCAGGATGGAGGTGGCTTGCGTGTGTGAATGGCCTGCAACGTCCGTCCAGGGTGAGCGGGAAAAAAAAAAGAACTTATCTTAAACATTGGGTCGAAGGTTTTGCGTGCCGTGTTGGGGCGGCGCGGCGGGTTGGCAGTGGCGGCGTATTGGGGCAGGGACGAATGAAGGCAGCTCACGTGCACGAATGGCCTGCAACGTCCAGGGTGAGCGGGAAAAAAAAAGAAAAGAAACAAAAAGAACTTATCTTATATATTGGGTCGAAGGTTTTGCATGCCGTGTTAGGGCGGCGCGGCGGGTTGGCAGTGGCGGCGTGTTGGCGGTGGCGGCGTGTTGCGAGCCATGTCGGGGCGGCGTGTTGGGGCGGGGACAAATGGAGGCAGCTCGCGTGCATGAGGCGGCGGCAATGGCCTGCTACGTTCAGGTTGAGCGGGAAAAAAAAAGGAAAAAAAAAAAAAAGAAAACATATCTTGCTGCACTGGGCTTCGTCCCAGTGCATCATCTGCTGCGTCTTGACCACGAGTGAGGATGGGAGAGGGGCTTGAAAGGGAGAGTCTGGGGAGGCCGGACGAGGGGTGGAAGTGGGAGCACAGGCAGGAGTAAGGTGTGAGACAGACTCCTTCCCGTCGGCCCGCGCCTAAGAGACACACAGCGCATCGACAAGGGAAGGAGTCGGGGTGTGAGAGAGAATATGATACATCGTGTCAAGCGGAGGCTTAATCTGTGGCGTGGGAATGTGTGTCGTCGACTCGTTTCCGGGAAAGCTTTCTTCTCTTACCACCACGCCGTTATTCCATGCGGACCATCCCCACGGCTACGCAAGATAGAGGACGTGGCTGAGGACGAGCTGGTCTTCGGCCCAATGCACAAGATATGTTCTTATTTTTTCTTTTCTTTTCTTTTTTTTTTGTTCCGCTCACCTTCAATGCTGCAGGCCATTGCCGTCCCCTCGTGCACGCAAGCCACCTGAGCCACCTCCACTCATCCCCGCCCCAACACACCGCCCCGACATGGCTCGCAATACCACGGCTACACAAGATGGAGAACATGGCCGAGGACGAGCTGGGCTTTGGCCCAAATGCATTAGATATGTGCTTTTTCTTTTTTTTTTCCCACTCACCCTGAACGTTGCAGGCTATTGCCGCCACCTCGAGCACGCGAGTCATCTACAACCACCCCGCCCCAGCACGCCGCCCCGACATGACTCGCGACACCCCCCCACCGCCGCCCCAACACGGCTTGCAATACCACGGCTACGCAAGATGGAGAACGTGGCCGAGGACGAGCTGGGCTTCGGCCCAAATGCATAAGATATGTGCTTTTTCTTTTTTTTTTCTTTTTTTTTCCCGCTCAACCCTGAACGTTGCAGGATATTGCCACCGCCTCGAGCATGCGAGTCATCTCCAATCGCCCCCCAGCACGCCGCCCCGACATGACTCGCGACACCACGCCACCGCCACCCCAACACGGCACACAACACCCCGACCACCAACCCGCCACCACGCCACCCCAATACGGCACGCAACATCCCGCTACCCCCAACCCGCCATGCTGCCTCAACACGACGCGCAATACCCCGCCGACCCGCCACGCCGCCTCAACGTGGCACGCAAGGCCCAGCCGCCACTGGCCCCCCACGCCATCCCGACACAGCGCGCAACACCCCGCCACCCGCCACCGACCCCCACGCCACCCCGACACGGCGCGCAACACCCCGCCACCCACCACCGACCCCCACGCCACCCCGACATGGCGCGCAACACCCCGCCACCTGCCGACTCACCACCACCCCGACCCAACACACGCCAAGACTCCGCCACATTGCACAAGACCCCCGCTGACCCACCACGCCACCTCAACATGGCACGCAAGGCAGCCACTACCAACCCCATGACACGGTGCGCACGACTGCGCCACCCTTCGACTCACCACCACCCCGACGAGTACTCAATACTTACAATGTACATATTTTAGCATTTGTTTTTTATATTGTAGTAATTGAAATATATATTTTTCATCTATCACAAAGTGGGAACTGATTACAATTGGCAATGCCTAGCTGGGTCAGTACTTATGATGTACATATTTTAGCTTTTGTTTTTTGTATTGTAGTAATTGAAATATATAAATGGTTTATCTTGTTGAAAACATGGGAACTGATTACAATTATTATATTGTTTTTTAAATGGTTATAATATCATTATAATTGGCTTATTTTTTCTGCATATTATTTTATTTTAGCAATAAAAAAAGGTATTAAAAAATAGAGCAATGTTACAATTTAACTTGCCAACTTGTCCAACTTGCACCACTTTCTTGCTGGTGCACCAGCAGAAAGTTGGGAAAGTCCTGGCAGTAACATGTCATCTTGCTGATGCCAACAGGTGAATTCGAAGTTGAACTCGACTGGGATGAGGTATTGTTTATCCTTGTTGAAGTAGTAGGTGACATATCCAGGGATTTCAGCGTCGTCCTTCCAGAAAGCTGATTGAAGATATCTCTTGGGAACGTTACGTTCTCCTCGTCGGTCGATGTAATAGGGGCGGAAGGGCACCCAGAGGTCTTTGGTTGTAGGATTGGCCACGATGGATCTTGGTCTTAATGTTACATCTACCACGGACGTATGCCTGACTTAGGCCTCGGTTGACGCGGCAATCCTAAACGATCGGTAGAACAGACGGTTGGTGATCGAATCTGGATACTCAGCTGGGTGAGGGGCTAAGTCCCCGTTCAATGCGACGAAGGCGTGAAGGTCCTCCTCTTGAGGGACGTCGGTGGGGGGTTCGTCAAGGGGAACGATAGTCCTCCAAGAAGGGTGATCGACAATGTAGATATAGCCGTAGGGCTTGGCAACTCGTTCGTTGTGATAGAGGAATACGCGATGGAATACTGATCCAAGAGGATATGCGTCCACTGCCCACGGAGGGGAACTCGGGATAAGCTCACGGGGATCCCTGGTCTAAAGGGATATGCCGGAGTCGACTCACTTCGCAGGGAGGAGAGTCCTAATGATGACGAGACGAAGAAGATGGTGGTATTTGAAGAAGACCAAGATGGCGATCCTGGTCTTCTACGACTACTACTTATACAGGTACACGTGGGCTTTCAAGCGCCGCTCCAAACTGTCCTAGCCAATAGCGTAAGTAGAGCAAACCCTAATACAGCTATCCTAGGAATGAGTCACATCGAGTCATGATCCAATCTGTTATTGTACACAATCACATGCGCCGGAGCTTACCCAGCTGACTGATCCAAGAAGTCCATGACGATATACTGCTGACGTGGTGTCATCCCTGAGCGTCAGTGTCCACTTCCGGGCTGAAACGTAACACTTCACCTCTGAAGTGTAAGTCCCTGTCTCTCTTTACCACTCTTATTACCTTTACTCATCAGATGTTCCTTTATAGTAACTTGTCTGTCATAGGTATGCAGTTGTAATAGAGTTCCCTTCACCTCTGAAGTTAACTTGTCTGTCATAGCTGCTATTAACCTCTTCGCTCATTAGTTCTGCGCTCAACAGGGAACGCGTCTGGTTCGAGTCACTAAGGCCGTGCACAAGTGCAGCATGCTGGGAGCACAAGGGATGAGCTTCACTGAGCTCAAAAGTCCAAAATCTGTGAGGGAAGGTCTCTGCTATAACCTGAGGTGTAAAGTTGTAATTACATGGGCTATATACTGGGAATGTAGCCTAAGGAAAGAGGGTGTATTAGATAACAGGGGAAAGGGGAGGAATGCTAAAACACGAAAGGGAGAGTCCGGGACAAGTGGGAGACTGAGTGCACATAGAGCACAGGAACGTGGCAAAGTGCAGCACTTAGAAAGCGTACAGAAAGTGTATGGAAGGTGTACAGAAAGCACAAGAAGGTGTGGGTGAGCGTGAGCGAATGCAGGAAGTAAGAAGAAAAGCGAAAATTGTTGATAAGTGACCTGTGTGCACTTAGCGGCTCAATGGACACACAGATAATGGACTGTCATGAACCTAAGAGTTTGGGTCGTGACTCAGGCATCTAAAACCGGACCGGCGTGGACCGGTCTTATGTAATCTCCTTCCTAAAGGGGAAATCCGAAATCGGAGTTTGAATTTCGTACTCCGACGATCACGTGATTGGTCACGTGATCTCTCATCGTTTATCAAGTCACCTGACGACTCCAAGTCGTACCACTCCTTGGATTTATCTGATTGGACTGTGGAGCGCAGTCATACCACTTCTACGATTATTCCCATTGGACTGCGGAGCAGTCACACCACTATGGCGCAATCAACTGCGGGACAGTCATACGATACAATACTGATTTCTCATTGGACATTATATTTAGATGTCTCCAGAATGTTCCATTCTGCAGTATTCCGCAGCACCCGTGGGCGGCCCTAAGCCTGCCCTAAACCTACGCACAGACCATCCCTGTAGGTATATAAGCTAGCGCAATAGAACGGACAGTCCCTCAGACTGTCCACTTGTGACATCCTCCCTTTGCCTCTCCCAGCCTCGAGCCTGTGCCCCTTCAGCTGCAAGTCGAGTAGCTTGCACTTAGCGCCACTTCCCTGAGCCGTTGCGCCAGTTCTGACGGTTGAGCCAAAGCGTTCCATCACAGTCGTCCCTGTGCCCCACCTCGCGTTCTCCACCACCCCTGGTCTTCTGAACCCCATCATGATTCCCTGTCGAGTGACAGTGAGTCATCACACGGACTGCTTTAGATTAGATATACAGGACTTGTAGATTATATTATTTTGATCTTTACAATCTCGGACTTCTTGTGTAGCGTCTACCACGGACGTATGCCTGACTTAGGCCTCGTTGGTTGCGGCGATCCTAAGTGGTCGGTAGAAGAGACGGTTGGTAATGGCGTCTGGGTACTCAGCTGGGTGAGGGGCGAGATCCCCGTTCAATGCAATGAAAGCGTGTAGGTCTTCTGCTTGGGGAACGTTAACCGGAGGGTCCTCAACTGGGACAATGGTCCTCCACGAAGGGTGATCAACGATGTAGATATAGCCGTAAGGCTTAGCGACTCATTCGTTGTGATAGAGGAAGACTTGATGATACTGCGATCCAACAGGATATTCGTCCACTGCCCGCGAAGGGGAACTCGGGATAAGCTCACGGGGATCCCTGGTCTAAGGGGATATGCCGGAGGCGACTCACTTCACAGGGAGGGGAGTCCGAGAGTCGAAGAGATGAGAAGACGGTGGTATTGAAGAAGACCAAGATGGCGATCCTGGTCTTCCACGACTACTACTTATACAGGTACCCGCGGGCTTTCAAGCGCCGCTCCAAACTATCCTAGCCAATAGCGTAAGTAGAGCAAACCCTAATACAGCTATCCTAGGAATGAGTCACATCGAGTCATGATCCGATCCGTTATCGTACACAATCGCATGCGCCGGAGCTTACCCGGCTGACTGATCCAACAAGTCCATGACGATATATCGCTGACGTGGTGTCATCCCCGAGCGTCAGTGTCCACTTCCGGGCCGAAACGTAACATCACCCCCTTTTCAGGATCGGGCACCAGACCAACCGCGGTAGATCTCCTCTCGGAGGCGCGCAATCCGGGCTCCCTCCTCGACTCCGGGGCGGTAGGAGTCCCTCTCGTCCTCGATATGCTTGATGGCGTTGGCGCGCTGAAGGCGGAGTACGCACTCCCGGCGCATGCGCCCAATCTTGTCGAGCTCGTCGATCTTCCTCTTGAGCTCCTCCTCCTTTGCCGTGTAACCCGCTTGGAGGCAGCGGTAGCGGTGGACCTCCGCAGTGACCGTCAGGTCGTTCATAGCCATACAGGCTATGTCGACCGACTCGCGGTAGGTGCTGTCCTGGTCTAGAAAGACCAGGTCGTCGTCGTTGTAGGTGGGCGTGGGTTCGTCGTAGTTGGGGGCGGCGTGCACCGACTTGCCGTACTGCTGGTCGCTGCCTCATCTGTAGGCGAGGACGAAGGGGTCCGCCGTAAAGACGAGCTGCGTATACCGAGCTGGGTGCAGCTGGCCCTGAGCGTCGCGAATCTGGAAGGGGATAAAATGTACTCCCCTGTTGTGGTGGAATCCGCGCGGTGGCGGAGTTTCCACGCGAGATCGGGAAACTGGACTGTGCTCCTCCGGACGGTAGAGGTGGCGTTTTCTCGGATCTCTCCGATGGGGGGAGAGTGAGTGGTTCCCCGTCCGTGCTGCATAGCGCGGGGTTTCGTCGTGAGTAGTGGTGAGGTGAGTCCCATACGTGAGGTGTTGATTGAGGGGGCAATGCTCCTGGGACAGGTACCGGTCGTAACTGCGATCTTCTTGTACTTGAGCCTCGTCTTGACGGGACGGAGGTCTCGTGGGAACATAGCCTTGCGGAGACGGGCTTCGTGTGCCCGCTGCTGTAGGTGTTGGCGAAGGAAGAAGGGATGGAATGGGGGTAGTTGGACGACTGGGGCTGGGTTGAATGGACTGGGTAGCCGACAGGGATGGTGATGGCGGGGCGTTCTGAATGATGACAGTGGGCTGGACTGAGATGGGGAGTAGGTCGTCGAGGACATAGTGCACTTGGACTGGAGATTGGGACATGAGTAGGTGAGAGTGGGAGAGAAGAGGATGGGGACGTCTCTTGGGAAAGCCCTGCGCTTATATGTGTTTCTCTGGCGGGGTTTGAACGTTTGAACTCCCTTATCGCTTCATCAGCGAATACGTCATCCTTCGAGACCCATTGATTGTCAGAGTCCGGGTATCCACGCCATTTGACCAAATATTGCAGTTTCCTCGTTCTGCCGAAGCGCCGAGAGTCTAGAATCTTCTCGACCTCATATTCTTCTTCGCCGTCAATCAAATCTGGCGGCGGGCGCTGATAGTTGGGGCCGTGTGTGAGAGTTTCGCGATAAGGAGTCAGGAGGTCCGTATGGAACACTGGGTGGATGCTCCACTGCGTGGGAAGTTCCAATCGATAGTTGACTGCGGACATCACCTGGATGATCTTAAAAGGGCCGTGTCTCCTGGGCGCAAGCTTGGCGGTTGGTTGATTGGTGCGTAGGTGGCGTCCTTCTAGCCATACGAGGTCCCCGATTTGGTATTTGGGCGTATCTTTGTGTTTGATCCACCCCTGCTGCGCTTTTCTCATCAGTTCCTGGGCGCGCGTTCTAGCTTCTTTGAATTGCTTGACGCGGAGTGCTACTTGCGGAATGGGAGAGGGTCGATCGATCCAGTCGGCGCGTGGGTTATACCCCATAAGGATGCTGAAAGGGGATTCTCTTGTGGATTCGTTGGGCCAGTTGTTGTGAGTGAATTCTGCCATTGGGAGGTAGTGAGTCCAGTCGTCCTGTCGTTCATTAACCCAGAAGCGCAGATATTGTTCTAGCCATTGATTTGTGCGTTCTGATTGTCCGTCCGTCCGAGGATGATAAGCCGTGGAGATGTTCTGTTCGATCCCCAGTATCTTGCATAGCTCGCGTGTGAACTTGGATGCGAATCGTGGGTCTCGATCGCTGATAATGTGAGCCGGTAGTCCGAATCGGGAGAAGACGTGTTTTACGTACAATGCTGCGGTCCCTTCTGCGCTTATCTCTTCTAGACAAGGGATGAATATTGCCGCTTTCGAACAGTCGTGGTCCGTTACTGTCAGTATTGTATCACAGCCGTCCGCTTGTGGTAACTTTGTGATGAAGTCCAATGCTATAGTTTCGAATGGCATGGCTTCTGGTTTTGGGAATATGGGTTGTAGCGGTGCGCGTGTGGGGCGGTTGTTGACCTTGATCCTTTGGCAGTCCGCGCATCCCTTGACGTAGTCCTGTACTTCTTGTCGCAGTCCCGGCCACCAGTAGTATCGTTCGACCATTTTGATTGTTCGGCTGATTCCTGGATGTCCGTGTACCGGTGGGTCGTGGTGGGCTTGAATGACATGCCTTCGTTCGATTTGGTCCCCCGTGACTGCGCGTCGTCCGTCCTTATACCATGTGCCTTCAATCCTTTTGAGCTTGTGGGGGTCTACCCATCGTCGGATGATTTCTTCGTCCTGAGTGTATACCGGGTTTGTAGGTTGCATTTCTGCGACGGTTATTGTGTTTCCGAGTCGTGTTGGATCCTCCGTGGTGTCGATTTCTGCTGCTCTGACGAAGATGTGATCGGGTAATACCGTGACTTGTTCGTTGTCGTGGTCTCCTTGATCGTAGTCCGGTCGTCTGGATAGTGCGTCTGCTCGTCCGTTGGCTGTGCCTTTGATGTGGTGAATCTCTATGTCGTATTCGGAGAGTTCGAGTACTTCCCGGGCTACGCGTCTCGATATCTTTTGAGGGGATCTCCAGTATTGCAGGTTCATGTGGTCCGAGAATACTTTGATCTTGTGTGGTGATCCTGCCAGGTACTGCCTCCAGTTGCGTAGTGCTTTGACTATGGCGAGTAGTTCCAGATCGTAGATGTCGTAGTTTCGTTCCGCGGCGTTGAGGGTGTTTGAATAGTATGCAATAGGGTGGCGTTTGTTGTCTTCGCCTCGTTGGAGTAGTACAGCTCCTATGGCGTATCCTGATGCGTCGACCTCTAGTTCGAATGGTTTGTCTAGTTCTGGATGTTTGAGCACCGGTTCTTGTGTCACTAGCTCCTTGAGTTTGTCGAATGCCTGTTGTTGTTCCGTTCCCCATGTCCATTCTGTGTCTTTGCGGGTGAGTTTGTTGAGGGGTCGTGCGTGTGTGGCAAAATTTCGAATGAAAGCGCGGTAAAAGTTGCAGAAGCCCAAGAATGATCGCACCTGTTTGACGGTTTTTGGGGTAGGCCATTCACGTATGCCCGAAATTTTGATGGGGTCCATGCGAATCACCCCCTTTTCAATGATTACCCCCAGGTAATCGAGGGAGGAAGAGTGGAAGGTGCATTTCTCCAGTTTCAGGTAAAGGTCGTGTTCTTCTAGGAGGTCCAGAACTGCGTGTACGGCTTCCGTGTGGTCTTGTTCCGTGGTCGTTGTTGCAATGCCGATGTCGTCCATATATGCCCGTATGATAGTCCCTTTGCGTTCGAAATATTCGATGAGCGGTGCGATGATATAGTTCATCATGGCTTGGAAGGTAGCTGGTGAGTTTGTTTGCCCAAAATACATGACTAGTGGTTCGTAGAGGCCGTATTTTGTTTTGAACGCGGCTTTTTCTTGGTCACCATCCTTGACGAGTATGTTGTTATATCCCCATCGTACGTCGAATTTGGAGAAGATTACTCCGCCGCTTAGATCTGCGATGAGTTCCGGTATGAGAGGGAGTGGGTACTGATTGCGTATGGTCCATTTGTTGATCACCCGGTAGTCCTGTACTGGTCGTAGTTTTCCGTCCTTCTTTTTGATGAAGAAGAAGGGGGATGCGTACGGGGATTTAGAGGGTCTGATATATCCTTTTGCCAATTCTGCGTCGAGCCATTCCTTAAGTGCTCTGTCCTCTGCTTGATTCATTGGATAGATCTTGCAGTCGATGTGATCCGGGGCGTCCGGTTTGAATTCGATGGCGTGGTCCCAGGGTCTGGACGGCAGGAGGCGATGTGATTCCTCTTCGCTAAAGACCTTTGCGTGTCGTTTGTACTCGTCCGGGATTTCCTTCTTTTCCGTGTACTGTTGTGCCGTAATTGCTAGTTCCGTTGCCGTGGTTCGTAGATGGATGGGTAGCGAGTCCTCTTCCAGTTCCGCGAGGATGTGTTCTTTGTGCTGATCCATACATTGTTCGAGCGTTTGCCGTAGTTGTTCCATTGCTGATCGTGCCGTGAAGGGTCTGAGTGGGTTGGTTGTTCGTATGATAATGGGGTATTGCTTCGTGTCGAGGGTCGCGGTGGCCCAGTGGATCCTGGGTTGGAAGGTGGCAAGCCAGGGATATCCGAGTATGACGTCTTCTTCTCCTACGTCCGTGATAAAGAATGGGATCGTTTTGACTTTCCCATCTGTTTGTACGTTCAGATCGGTGTAGTGGGTGATCTTTCCGCCTTTGTTGTGCGTCCCGTCGATGTTCCAAATATTACGGGGTCGTTCTAGTTCTTTAATCCCGATGCCCATTTGTTTGGCGAAATTGGGATGCATGAAGTTGTTAGTGGCTCCTGAGTCCACTAGTGCTTGTTTGTCGGCCATTGAGTTACTCGTGCGGATCGAAACTGAAACATGCATAGATCGATAGCGCGTTATGAACTGCGAGTTACATTGAGAAGCCCTCACCCAGGCCGATGGGTTCAGGCGTCGGGAAAATCCTTCCTCATCCATTCCCCCATCTGATTGTGAAGCTCCGCCATCTTGCCCATCATCAGGGTCATCGGCGTTTCGGTTTCTTGGGGTGGTGTTGCTGGCTCATCTAAATTGATGAGTGGTTCTTCCGCTATGCTGGGGGGTGCGGTAGGAACTTCTTCTATGTAGGCGCTCCGTCCTTGAGGAGGCCCGTTGAACCCTTGTCGTGGTTGGCGAGGCTGGGAACAGTCGCGTGAGAAATGGCCTTTACGCCCGCAATTGTAGCAGGTGACGTCCTTAACGTTAAAGACGCCGCGTCCTCCATGCCCGCGCTGGATAAATCCTCCCCTTGGTGGGAATGGGGACGGTTGTCGCGATGGTTGATCTCTGGGCGGTTTGGATCGCCTTCTTCTGCCACTCGGGCTCGGATTCTTCCTGGAGTAGTGTCCATTGCGTCGGGATGGTTCTGGTACTGTCTCCACGTTGGTTGGTTTGGCCTTTGCGGTGCTTGGAAGCGCATCTGTTGCTGCTTGGGTCGTTGGGGCGCGGGTAATCGTCCGAACCCGTCTTGCCTGGCCTTCATGTGAAGGTATTTCTTTTGCTGCTCGATCGTGGCAGTCTTCCATTGCGAATAGTCCCTGGGGTCGTGGAACTGGTAGGTGTTGCGGTAGAGGTCCATGGGTAGTCCTCTTGTGAATTTGTCGAGGACCAGTTGATCATCTAGACGGTAGCCAGCTAGACGGACAGTTTTCTCAAATTTGGTCACGTAGCTGTCAATGTCGGACCCCGTCATGCGGAAGCCCTTGTCCAATTCTAGGCGAGCGTTTTCTTGTTCGAGGTTGTCGCGGAACTGCTTTTTGAAAGCGATTTCGACGCCACTCCAGAGCCATGGGTCTGCTTGGTCTGGCTGTTTGTCAAGCCATTCTTGGGTCTTGGTGGCCCATTCGTCGACTAGATCTCCTTGAAGATAGGTGAGGAACATCATCGCCTTAGTGTAGGGGAAATTGATGTTCCGGTTGAACTTGTTGACCCCCGCGAATCGGTTCCATTGGGCTAGGAATGCTTCGGCTTTATCCCGTTCTCCTTTGAATACGGGTGGTTCCTTTCCGACGAATCGGTCAGTAAGTTGTGGAGGTGTTGGGATGTTGGGGAGTCCTGTTGGATCTCCTCCATTGCCTCCGCCTCCGTCTCCGCCGTGGTTGTCCTTGTCATCTCCGGGGTCTCCTCCAGGAGGTGGGTCGGCGTGTCGTGGGTATTTGGTGTCGAAGAGGGCAGTGCCTATGCGCATTTCCTCGTGTGTTATCGTCTGTGTTTGGCTCATGACTGGGATGGACTTAGCGATAAGTTCCAAGGCTTCTTCTTCTTGTTCGTCTTTGAGGACGTGGATTTCCTCGGGGTTGCTAGCGAGTGATGGAGATGGTGCTGGTGTTTTAGGGGTGGGGGATCGAGCTGGTTCTTCTGTTTCTCCGTCAATGGGTCCCCACTGGTCACGGGTTACTACTTCGCTTTGGCGGATATCGAGGTTGAGTGCGGATGATGCGGGTTTTGTAACTTGGAATTTGTTGTTGGCGTCGCTCCAACGGATTTCGGTCCAGCAGGTAAAGTCGAAGTTGAACTCGACTGGGATAATGTGTTGTCTGTCTTGTGGGTCGATGTAGTAGGCGACGTATCCGGGGATTTCAGCGTCGTCTTTCCAGAAAGCTGATTGAAGGTATCTCTTGGGAACGTTGCGTTCTCCTCGTCGATCGATGTAGTAGGGGCGAAAAGGCACCCAAAGGTCTTTGGTCTTAGGATTGGCCACGGTGGATCTTGGTCTTAATGTAGCGTCTACCACGGACGTATGCCTGACTTAGGCCTCGTTGGTTGCGGCGATCCTAAGTGGTCGGTAGAAGAGACGGTTGGTAATGGCGTCTGGGTACTCAGCTGGGTGAGGGGCGAGATCCCCGTTCAATGCAATGAAAGCGTGTAGGTCTTCTGCTTGGGGAACGTTAACCGGAGGGTCCTCAACTGGGACAATGGTCCTCCACGAAGGGTGATCAACGATGTAGATATAGCCGTAAGGCTTAGCGACTCATTCGTTGTGATAGAGGAAGACTTGATGATACTGCGATCCAACAGGATATTCGTCCACTGCCCGCGAAGGGGAACTCGGGATAAGCTCACGGGGATCCCTGGTCTAAGGGGATATGCCGGAGGCGACTCACTTCACAGGGAGGGGAGTCCGAGAGTCGAAGAGATGAGAAGACGGTGGTATTGAAGAAGACCAAGATGGCGATCCTGGTCTTCCACGACTACTACTTATACAGGTACCCGCGGGCTTTCAAGCGCCGCTCCAAACTATCCTAGCCAATAGCGTAAGTAGAGCAAACCCTAATACAGCTATCCTAGGAATGAGTCACATCGAGTCATGATCCGATCCGTTATCGTACACAATCGCATGCGCCGGAGCTTACCCGGCTGACTGATCCAACAAGTCCATGACGATATATCGCTGACGTGGTGTCATCCCCGAGCGTCAGTGTCCACTTCCGGGCCGAAACGTAACATCTTGTATTCTCCTATCTATGACATCACACATGTGTACATGACATCATGGACCACTCTGGATTGCCCTTGTACTACATCTATGTACTTCCCTTTGTTCTTATCTTTATTGTGATGTCACTATGATATCATAGTCTGGACTCTTCTTGTTCTCTATGCCTTGTTCTCTTTACATCCACTCCTTTGTCTGTGTGTAGAACAATGCGTCCTTGTATTTACTGTGACTTGCTGTTACTAGCGTCACTCTCTGTAGCAGTATAAGTAGTGTACCCTGTACGCTCTGGCACCACACCAGTTCTCATCTGTTGTGTGCCAGGTATGTCTTGTCCTCCTGTATAAACACCAGTTCTAATCTGTTGTGTGCCAGGCCCACATCTGCTTCACTTGCTTGATAACACTCTGTTGCTGCTTCCAGCCACCCTTGATATCTCACCACAGTCCTCTTGTCACTGTGAGTATCTATTGAGCGCAGAACTAACAAGCGAGATGGTAAACAGCAAAAAGCTAGAGAGACAAGTTACTTCAGAGGGTGAAGGAACTCTATATATTACTACTACACACCTAGAGAGACAAGTTCTACAGAGAGAATGTCTATGAGTAAAAGGTGAAAGAGTAAAGTAAAGGATGGAACTTACACTTCAGAGGGTGAAGGAACTCTGATGTGTATGGGCGAAAATAGCAGTCCTTATATACAGGACACTTAGGTAATAATGGTCTGTGTGCACAGGTGATCCAAACACAATACAGGTGGTCTGTGCGTCAGAGGGGGAAATGCCATTGGAGGGCAGAGAACAATAGCTGCCTAAATGTCACGTTCTGCCCTTTAGCACCCTTGCACGTGACTGTGGGAGAAGACATCCTCAGGAAGAAGCGATAACTTGGCACAAGTTATCAGCACCAAATCCTCGGCAACCACCGAGCGCCTGGGATATCGATGGCCGTCATGTGACCTGGCACGTGACCTGCTCTAGAATGTTCCAGAAGAGCCTGGATGAGCACGTGCCCGGGTTAGCTTGTGATTATGGGACCGGTACGTTATATTGCCGGTGGACTCTTATCTATGACGTCATGGTCTGGACCCTGCCTTGTGCCTCCTTATCTCTGACTCATGCCAAGAGCGCCTTATGCCATTGGCTGATGGTTATCAGTGTATTAGGGTTCATGACTTGACTCAAGGTTCGGGCTGAGCTTGAAAGCTCCCTGGACGTGTATAAGTAGAGACGATGTGGATCCCTATGATCCCCATCTTAGAAACATCTTGGATTCCCTCTTCCCACCTTTCCTCCTCCTTCTCATCATGTAGCTGCTAGCCTTTGCCCTTCGTTGCATTGGTTTCTAGTTTATACTACCTCTGATAATGGAGATGATGTTATCCCCCTCTATGATCCTCAGTGCGCCCTCGGAGTCTGTCCTGCCACTGCAACCTTTCCCTTTCCACTATGGGTTGTGCTGCAAAGCCAACTCCTGTCTGTCATTACGACTCTCGTAACGCCTTCCCAGCGTATGACTTCGGCATTCTCAGTTTTCAACAACCGAGACCCAAGTCGGGTACCACAACAGGCCGGAAGAACCATTACACTAAAGCAGACAATACCAGTGAGTGGCATCAGCAAGATGACGTGTTACTGCCAGGACTTTCCCAACTTTCTGCTGGTGCACCAGCAAGAAAGTGGTGCAAGTTGGACAAGTTGGCAAGTTAAATTGTAACATTGCTCTATTTTTTAATACCTTTTTTATTGCTAAAATAAAATAATATGCAGAAAAAATAAGCCAATTATAATGATATTATAACCATTTAAAAAACAATATAATAATTGTAATCAGTTCCCATGTTTTCAACAAGATAAACCATGTATATATTTCAATTACTACAATACAAAAAACAAAAGCTAAAATATGTACATCATAAGTACTGACCCAGCTAGGCATTGCCAATTGTAATCAGTTCCCACTTTTTGATAGATGAAAAATATATATTTCAATTACTACAATATAAAAAACAAATGCTAAAATATGTACATTGTAAGTATTGAGTACTCGTCGGGGTGGTGGTGAGTCGAAGGGTGGCGCGGTCGTGCGCACCGTGTCATGGGGTTGGTAGTGGCTGCCTTGTGTGCCATGTTGAGGTGGCGTGGTGGGTCAGTGGGGTCTTGCGCAACGTGGCGGAGTCTTGGCGTGTGTTGGGTCGGGGTGGTGGTGAGTCGGCAGGTGGCGGGGTGTTGCGCGCCATGTCGGGGTGGCGTGGGGGTCGGTGGTGGGTGGCGGGGTGTTTGCGCGCCGTGTCGGGATGGCGTGGGGGCCGGTGGCGGCTGGCCTTGCGTGCCGCGTTGAGGCGGCGTGGCGGGTTGGCGGGGTATTGCGTGTCGTGTTGAGGGCAGCATGGCGGGTTGGGGGTAGCGGGATGTTGCGTGCCGTATTGGGGTGGCGTGGTGGTGGGTTGGTGGTCGGGGTGTTGTGTGCCGTGTTGGGGCGGTGGTGGCGTGGTGTCACGAGTCATGTTGGGGCGGCGTGCTGGGGGGCGATTGGAGATGACTCGCATGCTCGAGGCGGCAGCAATATCCTGCAACGTTCAGGGTGAGCGGGAAAAAAAAAAGAAAAAAAAAAGAAAAAGCACATATCTTATGCATTTGGGCCGAAGCCCAGCTCGTCCTCGGCCACGTTCTCCATCTTGCGTAGCTGTGGTATTGCAAGCCGTGTTGGGGCGGCGGTGGGGGGGGTGTCGCGAGTCATGTCGGGGCGGCATGCTGGGGCGGGGCGGTTGTAGATGACTCGCGTGCTCGAGGCGGCAGCAATAGCCTGCAACGTTCAGGGTGAGTGGGAAAAAAAAAAAGAAAAAGCACATATCTAATGCATTTGGGCCAAAGCCCAGCTCGTCCTTGGCCATGTTCTCCATCTTGCATAGCCGTGGTATTGCGAGCCATGTCGGGGCGGCGTGTTGGGGCGGGGATGAGTGGAGGTGGCTCAGGTGGCTTGCATGCACGAGGGGACGGCAATGGCCTGCAGCATTGAAGGTGAGCGGAACAAAAAAAAAAGAAAAGAAAAGAAAAAATAAGAACATATCTTGTGCATTGGGCCGAAGACCAGCTCGTCCTCAGCCACGTCCTCTATCTTGCGTAGCCGTGGGGATGGTCCGCATGGAATAACGGCGTGGTGGTAAGAGAAGAAAGCTTTCCCGGAAACGAGTCGACGACACACATTCCCATGCCACAGATTAAGCCTCCGCTTGACACGATGTATCATATTCTCTCTCACACCCAGACTCCTTCCCTTGTCGATGCGCCGTGTGTCTCTTAGGCGCGGGCTGACGGGAAGGAGTCTGTCTCACACCTTACTCCTGCCTGTGCTCCCACTTCCACCCCTCGTCCAGCCTCCCCAGACTCTCCCTTTCAAGCCCCTCTCCCATCCTCACTCGTGGTCAAGACGCGGCAGATGATGCACTGGGACGAAGCCCAGTGCAGCAAGATATGTTTTCTTTTTTTTTTTTTCCTTTTTTTTTCCCGCTCAACCTGAACGTAGCAGGCCATTGCCGCCGCCTCGTGCACGTGAGCTGCCTCCATTCGTCCCCACCCCAACACGCCGCCCCGACATGGCTCGCAACACGCCGCCACCGCCAACACGCCGCCACTGCCAACCCGCCGCGCCGCCCTAACACGGCATGCAAACCTTTGACCCAATATATAAGATAAGTTCTTTTTGTTTCTTTTCTTTTTTTTTCCTGCTCACCCTGGACGTTGCAGGCCATTCGTGCACGTGAGCTGCCTTCATTCGTCCCTGCCCCAATACGCCGCCACTGCCAACCCGCCACGCCGCCCCAACACGGCACACAAAACCTTCGACCCAATGTTTAAGATAAGTTCTTTTTTTTTTCCCGCTCACCCTGGACGGACGTTGCAGGCCATTCGCACACGGTGAGCCACCTCCATCATGCCCCGACACCCCGCCACCGCCAACCCACTTCGCCACCCAACACGGTGCGCAAGGCCTTCGCCGATCGAATAAGATAAATTCTTTTTTTGTTTTCTTCTTTTTGTTTCCCGCTTACACTGGACATTGCAGGCTTTTCGTGCAGGCGAGCCACTTCCATCCCACCACCGCCAACCCACCGCGCCGCCCCAACACGACACACAAGACCTCCACTGCCAACCCACCACCATGCCACCCCCAACACGGCAGGCAACGCCCCGCCACCCGTAACCCCCACGCCACCCTGACACGCGCGAACCCTGCCATCCGCCGACTCACAGCACGCCGACCCCAACACGGCACACCGACCCAACATGGCACGCCAAGACCCCGCCGACCCGCCACGCCGCCTCAACACGACACACAAGACCCCGCTGACCCGCCACGCCGCCTCAACACAACGTGCAAGACCCCGCCGACCCGCCACGCCCCTTCAATGCGGCACGCAAGGCCCCAGCCACCACCGACCCCCACGCCACGCTGACATGGTGCACAACACCCCAACCCTGCTGCACTGTGCTGTTCTTCCAATAGACTAGTTCCTTGTATTTATTTAATTCCAATTAAATATTATTATTGTTATTGTTATGATGATTGCAATTATTTATTATTATTATTATTATTATTATTATGCTGCTGCTGCAAATATGTGTGCTGGTGGCCTAATGTGATTTGGTCAAATATACAATGACTAATCATATGACTAATCATATGACTGACACTTAATTGCCATTTTAATCAACTTGTTGAACTTGTGAACTGGTCCTGCTGGCTGGTCATCGCTCAGTAAGGAGATTGTTGAAGATTTGACATGGCCTGGGAACTGGTCAACTTGCTAACTTTGGCTAACTTTTGGGGGTTGTACCAGCTGGTCCCAGCTGGTACCAGCTGGTACCAGCTGGTACCAGTGAAGAAAGTTACATGTCAAAACACTGATGGGACAGAGATCCGCTGGAGCGACCCCAGCAACAAATTTCTAGTCACTAAACCCGCATCTTCAGCCCTCAACCTCGACATCCTCGCAAACCAAGCAGTCACCCGCGACCAGTGGGGACCCATCGACGGAGAAACAGAAGAACCAGTTCGATCTCCCACTCCCAAAACTCCTGCACCATCTCCATCACTTGCCAGCAACCCCAAAGACATCCACGTAATCAAGGACGAACAGGAAGAAGAAGCCTTAGAAACTTATCGCTAAGTCCATCCCTACCACTATGAGTCAAACAGTCACCCACGAGGAAATACGAATCAGCACAGTGCTGTTCGACACCAAATACCCACGACACCCTGACGACCTGCCACCCCGGGGGAGACTCTGGAGGACAACAACGGTGGAAACGGAGGAGGCGATGGAGGAAACGGCGGAGAAGGACTTCCAGCCGCAACAGCACCCGTCGACCCCGTTCAACTCACAGACCGATTTGTCGGCAAAGAACCCCCCATTTTCAAAGGGGAACGAGACAAAGCAGAAGCATTCCTGTCCCAATGGAACCGATTCGCAGGAGTTAACAAGTTAACCGAAGCATCAGCCACCCCTACACCAAAGCAATGATGTTCCTCACTTACATCCAAGGAGATCTGGTCGACGAATGGGCCACCAAAACAGCGGAATGGCTCGACAAACAACTAGACCAACACGATCCATGGCTCTGGAGCGGAGTAGAAATCGCCTTCAAAAGGCAATTCCCACGACACGCCCTGGAACAAGCAATTGACATGGAGAAAGAACGTATCCTCGAGGAACTAGAGGAAGACTCACTCCCAGTACACCTACGAACAACGGCAACGGAACTAGCCATCGACGCACAGCAATACACGGAGAAAAAGGAAATCATGGACGAATACAACGACACGCCAAAGTCTTTAGTGAGGAAGAATCACACCGTCTTCCACCCTCTAGGCCATGGGATCACGCCATCGAATTCAAACCAGGAGCCCCTGATCACATTGACTGCAAAGTCTACCCGGTAAACCAAACAGAGGACAAGGCACTCAAGGAATGGCTCGAAGCCGAACTAGCCAAAGGATATATCAGACCCTCCAAATCCCTGTATGCATCACCTTTCTTCTTCATCAAAAAGAAAGACAGAAAGCTACGGCCAGTACAGGACTATCAAACGATCAACAAATGGACTATACGCAATCAATACCCGCTTCCTCTCATACCAGAACTGATTGCAGATCTCAGTGGCGGAAAAAATATTCTCCAAGTTCGATGTACGGTGGGGATACAACAACATCACTCATCAAGGATGGCGACCAGGAAAAGGCTGCGTTTTAAAACAAATACAGCCTATACGAACCATTGGTAATGTATTTCGGACAGACAAACTCGCCGGCCACCTTCCAAGCCATGATGAACTACATCCTCAAACCGCTCATTGAATTTTTCAAACTCAAGGAACCATTATACGAGCATACATGGACGACATTGGCATCGCGACATCAACTACGGAACAGGACCACACGGAAGCAGTACACGCAGTCCTAGACCTCCTGGCAGAACACAACCTATACCTGAAACCGGAGAAAAATGCACCTTCCACTCTTTGTCCCTCGATTACCTGGGGGTAATCATTGAAAAGGGGGTGATTCGCATGGACCCCATCAAAATTTCGGGCATACGCGAATGGCCCACTCCAAAAACAGTCAAACAGGTGCGATCCTTCCTAGGCTTTTGCAACTTCTATCGCGCTTTCATCCAAAATTTTGCCACACACGCACAACCCCTCAACAAACTCACTGCAAAGACACGGAATGGACATGGGAAACGGAACAGCAACAGGCCTTCAACAAACTCAAAGAGCTAGTAACACAAGAACCAGTGCTCAAACACCCCGGAGCTGGACAACCCCTTCAAACTAGAGGTCGACGTGTCAGGATACGCGGTGGGAGTCGTACTACTTCAACGAGGAGAGGACAACCAAATGCCACCCCATTGCATACTACTCAAATACCCTCAGCGCAGCAGAGCGAAACTACGACATCTACGACTTGGAATTACTGGCTATAGTCAAAGCCCTACATAACTGGAGGCAATACCTTGCGGGCTCACCACACAAGATCAAAGTGTTCTCAGACCACATGAACCTACAGTATTGGAGATCCCCTCAAAAGATATCCAGACGCGTAGCCCGGGAAGTACTCGAACTCTCTGAATATGACATAGAGATTCACCACATTAAGGGCACAGCCAATGGACAAGCAGACGCATTATCCAGAAGACCAGACTACGACCAGGGAGACCACGACAACGAACAAGTCACAGTACTCCCGGATCACATCTTCATCAGAGCGGCAGAAATTGACACCACGGAAGACCCAACGCGACTAGGAAGTACAGTAACCATTGCAGAAATGCAACCTGCAAACCCGGTATACGCTCAAGAGGAAGAAACCATCCGACAATGGGTAGACCCTCACAAGCTGAAGAAAATCGAGGGCACATGGTACAAGGACGGACGACGCGCAGTCATGGGGGATCAACACGAACGGAGACACATCATCCAAGCCCATCACGATCCATCAATACACGGACACCCGGGAATTAGCCGAACAATCAAATGGTCGAACGATACTACTGGTGGCCAGGCTTACGACAAGAGGTACAAGACTACGTCAAGGGATGCGCAGACTGCCAGCGAATCAAGGTCAACAACAGACCCATGCACGCACCACTGCAACCCATATTCCCAAAACCGGAAAGCCATGCCGTTCGAAACTATAGCGCTGGACTTCATCACAAAACTACCCCAAGCGGATGGCTGCGACACGATACTGACAGTAATGGACCACGACTGCTCAAAAGCAGCTATATTCATTCCCTGCCTGGAAGAGATAAGCGCGGAAGGAACCGCAGCCCTGTACGTAAAACACGTCTTCCCCCGATTCGGACTACCGGCGCGCATCATCAGCGACAGAGATCCGCACTTCGTGTCCAAGTTTACACGCGAACTGTGCAAGATACTAGGGATCGAGCAGAACATATCCACGGCCTATCATCCCAGAACAGACGGACAGTCAGAACGCACCAATCAGTGGTTAGAACAATACCTACGCTTCTGGGTCAACGAACGACAAGACGACTGGATCCATTACCTCCCAATGGCGGAATTTACTCACAACAATTGGCCTAATTTCACGTTCAAGCCGAAGCGAGCACGTGAGTCAACAAGGGTTCAGGATTAGAGACTACGACGGGCAGAGGGTAACTCTGCGATAGAATGCTCAAGACTGAAGTGGGTCGCGCGGCTCACACAAGTTGTGCGAACATGGCTTGGAATTTGGGGGAGCTAAGACAAGGTAACTAGAGACGAAACAGCCTCGTACTTATACTCGTACATACTGGTGATTTTCGTAACTATTTTCTGTGTTATACGAGGACGCGTAAGTGCGCTCCTCAGGGCCGCGTAAGCAGTCCGCTGGCAATCACAAGACGAAACGAAACCTTTCTCGAAACTTCCTACTCACGAGCATGTCACATGTCACGTGATCGTGACACCTAACGAATCCACAAAAGAATCCCCTTTCAACATCCTCATGGGGTATAACCCACGCGCCGATTGGACCGATTGACCCTCCCCTATTCCCCAAGTAGCACTTCGTGTCAAACAGTTCAAAGAGGCCAGAACGCGTGCCCAGGAACTGATGAGAAAAGCGCAGCAAGGGTGGATCAAACACAAAGATACACCCAAGTACAAAATCGGAGACCTCGTATGGTTAGAAGGATGCCACCTACGTACCAACCAACCAACCACAAAGCTTGCGCCCAAAAGACACGGCCCCTTTAAGGTCATCCAGGTGATGTCTGCAGTCAATTATCGATTGGAACTTCCCATGCAGTGGAGCATCCACCCCGTATTTCACACAGATCTCCTGACTCCTTATCGCGAGACTCCCACACATGGCCCCAATTATCAGCGCCCGCCACCAGATCTGATTGATGGCGAAGAAGAATACAAAGTCGAGAAAATTCTAGACTCTCGGCACTTCGGCAGGACAAAGAAACTGCAGTATTTGGTCAAATGGCGCGGATACCCAGACTCCGATAATCAATGGGTCTCAAAGGATGACGTATTCGCTGATGAAGCGATAAGGGAGTTCAAACATTTAAACCCTGCCAGGGAGACACATATAAGCGCAGGGCTTTCCCAAGAGGCGTCCCCATCTCCCTTTCCACTACTCCCATATACTCATGTCCCAATCCCCAGTCCAAGTACACTATGTCCTCGACGACCTACTCCCCATCTCAGTCCAGCCTACCGTTATCATACAGAACGCCCCGCCATCACCATCCCTGTCGCCTGCCCAGTCCGTTCAACCCAGCCCCAGTCGTCCAACTACCCCCATACCATCCCTTCTTCCTTCGCCAACACCTACAGCAGCGGGCACACGAAGCCCATCTCCGCAAGGCTATGTTCCCACGAGACCTCCGTCCCGTCAAGACGAGGCTCAGGTACAAGAAGATCGCAGTTACGACTGGTACTTGTCCCAGGAGCATTGCCCCCTCAACCAACATCTCACGTATGGGACTCACCTCACCACTACTCACGACGAAACCCCGCCGCTATGCAGCACGGATGGGGAACCACTCACTCTCCCCCCATCAGAAAGACCCAAGAGACGCCGCCTCTACCGTCCGGAGGAACACAGTCCGGTTTCCCGATCTCGCGTGGAAACTCCACCACCGCGCGGATTCCACCACAACAGGGGAGTCCATTTTATCCCCTTCCAGATTCGCGACGCTCAGGGCCGGCTGCACCCAGCTCGGTATACGCAGCTCGTCTTTACGGCGGACCCCTTCGTCCTTGCCTACAGACAAGGCAGCGACCAGCAGTACGGCAAGTCGGTGCATGCCGCCCCCAACTACGACCAACCCACACCCACCTACCACGACGACGACCTGGTCTTTCTAGACCAGGACAGTACATACCGCGAGTCGGTCGACATGGCCTGCATGGCCATGAACGACCTGACGATTACTGCGGAGGTCCACCGCTACCGCTGCCTCCAAGTGGGATACACAGCAAAGGAGGAGGAGCTCAAAAAGAAGATTGACAAGCTCGACAAGATTGGGCGCATGCGCCGAGAGTGCGTCCTGCGCCTCCAACGGGCCAATGCCATCAAGCGCATCAAGGACGAACGGGACTCTTACCGTCCTGGAGTAGAGGAAGGGCAACGGATTGCGCGCCTCCAAGAGGAGATCTGCCGCGGTCGGACTGGTGCCCGATCCTGAAAAGGGGGTGATGTTACGTTTCAGCCCAGAAGTGGACACTGACGCTCAGGGATGACACCACGTCAGCAGTATATCGTCATGGACTTCTTGGATCAGTCAGCCGGGTAAGCTCTGGCGCATGTGATTGTGTACGATAACGGATCGAATCATGACTCGATGTGACTCATTCCTAGGATAGCTGTATTAGGGTTTGCTCTACTTATGCTATTGGCTAGGACAGTTTGGAGCGGCGCTTGAAAGCCCGCGTGTACCTGTATAAGTAGTAGTCGTAGAAGACCAGGATCGCCATCTTGGTCTTCTTCAAATACCACCATCTTCTTCATCTCGTCATCGTTAGGACTCTCCTCCCTGTGAAGTGAGTCGACTCCGGCATATCCCTTTAGACCAGGGATCCCCGTGAGCTTATCCCGAGTTCCCCTCCGTGGGCAGTGGACGCATATCCTCTTGGATCAGTATTCCATCGCGTATTCCTCTATCACAACGAACGAGTTGCCAAGCCCTACGGCTATATCTACATTGTCGATCACCCTTCTTGGAGGACTATCGTTCCCCTTGACGAACCCCCCACCGACGTCCCTCAAGAGGAGGACCTTCACGCCTTCATCGCATTGAACGGGGACTTAGCCCCTCACCCAGCTGAGTATCCAGATTCGATCACCAACCGTCTGTTCTACCGATCGTTTAGGATTGCCGCGTCAACCGAGGCCTAAGTCAGGCATATGTCCGTGGTAGACGTAACATGAAGGGAACTCTGAAGTGTATGGGCGAAAATAGCAGTCCTTATATACAGGACACTTAGATAATAATGGTCTGTGCGCACAGGTGATTCAAACACAATACACATGGTCTGTGCGCCAGAGGGAGAAATGCCATTGGAGGGCAGAGAACAATAGCTGCCTAAAGCAGACAATACCGGTATCTTAACAATAGAGAACAATAAGAGCCATATATGACTCTAACAATAAAGATAAACAAAAGCGGTCTGTACAAGTCCGGCCATAGTCCAAATCAGTCCATAAGGGACAGATACCGTATTTAGTATGTGGGCTGACACAATCAGATCCCACGAGACATGTGACTTATACAGTTGCGTCTCAACATTCCCGACCCCAGCAGCCACTCATACAAGGTTTCACACCATGCCGACACGTGCGCGACCATTTCCGACCACCCACAACTAGCTGACCCCATTTCCCCTCTCAACCCCACTGCACTTGTACGCAGCTCACGCCCTTTGACACCAACACGTCTGCAATCACCACAGACCTATATACAACATCTTGCACCCCACAGAGGCCTGCACGACACCTCATAACACTTCACATGTGTGGGTACAGGTAAGGCCCAAATTTCTGTTATTTGGGTTCAGTTCAGGTTCAGACCCTCCCTGAACTGAACCAAACTGATGTGAACCCAAACTGAGGGTTCAGTTCAAGGTTCAGCCAAACACCTGAACTGAACCCTCAGTTCAGTTCACAGTTCAGCCAAAAGGGTGCTGAACTGAACCGAACCGAACTTTACCATCACTAATCACAGAGTATCCCGTAGACCGGTACATTAAAACCGTGCTTGACGTTGTTCCAATTGCAAGCTGTCAGCATGTTGAGATCAATGTTCCAAGTTAAAACGAGAGCCTCACCGTCACATTCCGCTATCACCTGGGCAATGGCGTTCAGACGCTCTCCGCCATCTCCAGTTTTCCATGTCACCTCCACTAACACGACCGATACGGCGACGTCGAATATCTTAATATAGTTCTCAACTCTGCCTGTTCTTGTAACGCGGTCGGCCATGAGGGACTCTGACGTGTTCCGGATCCAACTGCCAAACTGGGCTATCAAGCTATTGACGATCTGGTAAATACAGATATCTCAAAATTTTGAGTGATCCGAGCAGATTTAGGAAGGGTACTTACAGGAGCGAAGAAACGCGATCTCGTTTCTTCACCAGAATGTTGTTCCAGATTGCCATATGGGATCAACAAAACATCCATATCCAACACAATGTCCCTGAAGAGCGAAGTAGGAATTCGGGAACGGCGGAGATCGAACGAGCTAGCGTCAGTGAATCGTAGTACATGGTCCAGGCCAACAAATGGGGCGATGTCCTTGTACTCGACATTAGAGAAACTAACGTCCAACCCCTGTTCTGAGAGAGAATAAGTCGGGCCTCATTCTAGACAACTAGTAGGGTCGTTCATACCTGCCAAGACAGTCTTTACTACCTCCATATCGAAATGGAATTGTTCCATTAGACGTAACACGGCCACGACGGGCTTTCACCGATGGTTTGGTGAAGTTGCTTTACGATCTCATCATCCGACTGGGCATCGCCTCGTTTCCTCTTGGACATAGTGGTACTGTGGTAAGATAAATCGGACTGAGGAGGGTACGACGAGGGGGTGTGGAATCAGAAAAGGGGTGTTCAAGTTCGCAGGGATGCTTGCCTTTGTTGCGAATGCAACGCGATTGAACCACTAAGGCCACCCACGAGTGCGGAATGCTGGGGAACATAGCCAACAGGCGTCCTGAGATCTAAAGCAAGTATTCTCTGTTGCTAGTTGTAATATGTAGAACAAAGGCACAGGAAAGCGTCCGAGCGATGGTGCGTCATTGTCCGTTTAGTTACGTACACTCGGACATGAGGCCTATGAGGCCCCGCTAGGCCCCGTTCAGTTAGTGTCATCGATCTCACAGCGACTTCCATTCCTCGTCATGGCTGCTGCACGTCCTGTATTTAATTCAGCCCCACAGGTCTCGTCTCCCGCCAGCGGAGAGTGCTCACTCATCCCGGATGAGGCATCGCCTCTGCTAATACCCAGACGCACGCACGCGCACCGGCAAACCATCTCTGAGCGGTGGCGTACTGCATGGTCGTCCTTTCTAGATGATAACTCGGGATTGTTGCTGGTCGTGGCTTCCCAGTTCTTCTTTTCTGCGATGGGTGTCGCAGTCAAGTGGCTCAATGGTTTGGATGACCCTGTTCCGACTCTCGAGGTGTGTATGACATACCGTGAACGCATTTTATTTCTCCTGACCGTTTTCGACCATATGCGCAGTTGATACTAGTCAGAATGGTACGTAGCTGTGATCCTTCGCCGCGCGATCGGAGACTGATGGCGAGATAGGTTATTACCTACGTATGCACAGTCGCATACATGTGCATCCCCTCCTTGTTGGTTTCAGAGACCATCCCTAATACTTATCAGGTATTGGAAGAGAATTCCAGACCCATTTCTCGGTCCCAAGGGTCTTCGAGCCTTACTGGTCCTGCGAGGTCTTACCGGGTGCGTATCCTCTAGTAGTGAGTTACACCCGCGATCTTGTGAACGCTCGTCGTTGTAGATTTTTTAGTCTTGCTGGGATGTATTTCTCCTTGCAATATTTGTCGCTATCCGATGCGACGGTGTTGACCTTCATAGCGCCGATTCTCACCAGCTTTTCCGGGGCAGTGTTTCTCAAGGAACCCCTCTCTTTCAGAGAAACTCTTTCTGGGCGTAAGCATGCTACATGTTCGCTTTGATTGCTATTCACCAAATGACAGTATGCAGCTTCCTTGGAGTTGTATTAATCGCAAGGCCGCAATTTCTGTTCGGCAGTGAGGCGTTTTCGGATCCATCTGAAGAACTGGCCACTCCAGATCAAAGAATGATATCCATTGCGTCAGAAGGATCTCGTTCCCTCCCGGGTATTTATCTCACTCCGTTATATAGTGCGGCTCTGATCGGCGTTCTTGGGGCGACCGCTATGTGTGAGCCTGCTTTCCGCCGGGCGGCTCTGCTCACTTCATGTCTCTGACTTCTTCCCGTCGCAGTCACGGTTCTCCGTGCGATTGGAAACCGGGCACATATTCTCCAATCTCTTAATTTCTTCGCTTCACAATGTGTGTTAGGTTCTACGTTAGGGTGAGCAGTACCACAAAGTCCACAAACCAACCTATGAACACATAATTTAGGATGGTTTTATTCAAGGTTCCCCTGGTTGTGCCTACACGTGTCTTGTGGCTAGCTATGCTGTTTGTTGTTGGCATACTCGGTATGATCGGGCAGGTGTGCTATCTGGTACCAGTATCCCTGCCATATTGTCTGACCGAAATATTGTCGGCTTATGAAGGCACTTTTAACGATGGGTCTTCAACGTGAAGCAGCGGGGCGCAGTGCTCTCGGGATTTATTCCTCGGTATGTTTTCTTGCCATTATCGCAAGTATCTTAGTTGTGACTTCGCCACAGATTGTCTTCGCCATTATGTTCGAGTTCATCTTCTCTCGTACCACGCCCTCACCTCTCTCGGTCATTGGGACGTTGATCATCGTGAGCTCGGCTATGTATATCACCGTAATCTTACCTCTTTTTCTTCTCGTCGTCTCGTGCTCACATCTTCATAGCTGACAAAGGAGAAGCCTGCCACCAAGCCTGATAGTGGCCCCGAGAGGCCTGCGCCAAACCATGACGATGATCTGGAAGCGTGAACTGGAAGACCGGATCAGTTCGGAAACTTTTGTATATCCAGCGACAGGCGACCATTATGGTAAGGTGAATCGGGTAATTCTTGTGGCTCGATGTTATACCGTACTATCCCGCTTGTATCCACCCCCAGAATTAGCGGAGGCCACCCGCACAAACGAGTGTAAGTTATATCTACGTACTATATATGATGCTATTTTCGAGTCCGAGGTGAGCGTTCTGGTAAGGTGATAGCTTGTGATAGAATGGAAACTGTAGATTTACAAAACGATTTCCTCAGTTGTACCCCTGTTGCACCTGTGGAATGCGCGGCGCGAGTACGTTGCTTCACACTTTGTTTGCATAGTTCCTCCTTTGTTAATGAGTACACGTCTTCAGACAGCTGCTCCGAGTTCTGTCAACTCACCCTTTACGGTGTTACCGAATTGAACAACGCGCGCGACATGCTTGAGGGAAAGAAAAACGAGAATGTCATTTGGTTGTTTGTGTTCACGATTCACCTATTGGAGAGCTGTTGAGCATGCAGAACAACGTGTTCAATCAGACCTCAGTGTCAGTTATCCAAGGAGTCTAAATACGCCTGGACTAGAAAACCGCTACTTATTAAAGTATAAAATAATCAAGAACTTGATGAACCCAGAGCTTCTGGCTCGTGCACAACGAGATAATTTACGAGTGGGCTTCTTAAAAGGTATTTTTGCCATGATCGTCCCAAGACCCTACACGCTCGGTTCCGATATGCGACTTTGGGCTTCAGAGAGAATACTTGCCGCCTTCAATGAAGAAATGAATACCAACGCAAGAGTTGCGAAGAAGTGCATACCGGTTTATTGATGTCGACAGTATACTCTGAGCAGTGGTCAAAGTTGCCAGGTTGTAAGAAGTCCGTTGTCGCCGAGCGATGCACACGGAGTGAGACGGCAGGTGGTTTGGATGTGGACTCGTCAGCTTCGCTCCTCCGTCGCTCGGTTCGGATCGAAGACAGGTCGAGCGCATTGCTGGTGTTTTCGATGATCGACTGGTCACGACTGATGTAGTCCCGACTGTTCAACCTGAAGGTGACAGAGGTCAGAAGCTGAACCCGCTGGCGACGCCAAATTGACTCCTCACATGGCAAGGAGAGCATTCACGTAGACTAGAAGCCCAATCGTCGATTAGTTTGTCCCCCCGCCTGGTATTATTGCATACGTACATTTACTCATTGGCCAGAAAAATATCAGCCATATCATAGAAGAGGCATCCGTTGCAAACTGGTCACAACACAATAAAATTCTAAAACGACAAAGGATACGAGGCAAACCCCTTACGCTGATAAGCACTACGGTGGCGAGTATGCTGTTTGGGTTGGTGTGTGGCCGATTGACGTAGCTCAAGATCTCACCTTGTCAGTAAACCGGAGTTGATAGTGTAAGTCATGCAAGCCATGATCATGGAATCGGTTCTGCGCACAAGACTAAGCCAAATCTGCGGCGTGGATGGGGAAAAAATGAACTTGCTTTGCGATCCCAGTCTTCTTGTGGTAGAGAGACCAGCATATGGTGACAGCGATTAAGATGTCTGCGGCAACCCCTGACCCCAACGCAGTGCAGGTCACCGGCTACCAAGCCGTAAAGAGTGAGTGGATGTGGAAGAGGTGAAGGTCGAGGCTTACGATCAAGGAGGTATAAAGGGACCAGTGCTTGAGGGCGGCCCTGACGACACGTTTCAAATTTCTAAATGATGCTAGGGAGTAGACCATGCATACGCTTTAATGGGAAATACTAGTATGCGATGTTTGAACAGAATCAATGGACCAGGTACGAAGTGGAAAGTAGCTAACTTACCGGGTGCAAGGGCTGTAAAAGTGCGAAGGAAGATAATTGATAATTTTGAATGTACCTCCCAAGGGACCACGTGCTTACCGATGGAAATAGTGACGAATACCACCTGTGAAGGCACGTTGAGAAGTGCTTCAAGGACTCAGCTACGACAAACTTACAATGATGACCGGGATGATGATACTCCTGCTCACTGACAGAAAATCGGGTTGTAGCTCGGACTTCTAGTTAAGGGCAGAGGATAATATTCACCGATGTAGACTCGTCTTGCGTAGTAACTACGCTGCATCAGGATAATCGCAAACAAGGAACCAGTGCAAAGACGGACAGTCGAACCATACAATCGACAAGCGCCTACAATGAGCGCCAGTATTAAGTATGACATAGCTTACAGAAGCTATTGCGGCATACGCTGACGAGGATCTGAAACTACAGTGAACGTACTGTAAGCAGGGGAGGTAAGACATAGTTTCAAACGTCACGTACATTCATAGCCCTAAGGTAAATCAGAAACGACCGTGACTTCGTCTCCTCAAAGTTGACTTACCACATATTATAGCCTAGAACTTCGACGTTGCCGAAATTCAGGACCAGGTACCTGCAATAATGAACTCATGAGTGATCGAGTGGATGTTGCTAGATGTTGCTGTCTCACCAATATATGGAATAGACGCATAAATTGTGTGCAGGGTATCCATCATACTAACGAAACAATGTAATCCGAGAGGGCTGGAATCCGATACACTACTCACAATATGACCGCGATGAATAACTTGAGAGTTTTTGGGTCTCTATTCCCATATTGCCTGGGTCTGGTGAGTTCAGTTATATCGGGAGGAGTGAGTTGATTACCAGTAAAATATCCATCTAATGAACAAAGTTTCCGAGTCAGCGCGAGAAAGGAGACAGTGTCCATCAGACCCACGTCTGCAAAATTGTTATACCAAAGAGCCTGGACGGTCATCAGCTCAGTAGAAATATCGGGAAGAAAGGGCTTGTGAGGGGGGCTCACATACTACTGATAACCATCCCTATGAACGAACACCCATAGGTATTCCGGATGTCAACGACAGCATTGCCAGGCATGTCGAGTCAATCACGCTGGGTTGGGTCTTTCAGGGAGTCCTGGCCTAAGAGGGTCGACCGTAGCAAAACTTGCCCTGGTAAAAGAACGTGAGACAAGGAAGTCTTAAGAACGCCGTCGTTCATTTTCATTTTCGAGGTCTAGACTTATCCTGTCACCCCTAAAATGACCTGTAAATATTCGGTCCCGCAACTCCCTTGCTAGTGTGCATGTGTACGTCACATAACGTACGTCATATAACCGGACTCATGGCCGTGACTCATGATGCGATAACAATCGTAGCCCCCGTCGACTCTTCATACACTACCCCTCCGTTATGACAAACGCGTCCAATTCCGATTTACCTGCTAGAAGAGAGGGCCCATCACTTATACCGAATGAGACGTCGCCTTTGTTAAAACCCAAGCACGCGCATGGGACGTGGCGTTCTGCACTGTCGTCGTTTTTAGATGACAATACGGGACTGTTACTAGTCGCAGCCTCCCAGGTATTCTTTTCGGCGATGAA
The DNA here is from genome assembly GCA_024734325.1 of Lactarius hatsudake. NCBI lineage: Eukaryota > Fungi > Basidiomycota > Agaricomycetes > Russulales > Russulaceae > Lactarius > Lactarius hatsudake. The sequence goes on along the minus strand of JANSJP010000086.1, from coordinate 18,924 downwards.
CATGGCAGTCAAGTTGCTCAATAGTTTGGACGAGCCCGTGCCAACTTTCGAGGTGTGACGCACACCGAAGAGGTTTTCCTTCCCGGAGCTGACTTCAACGATTCGTGCAGTTGATACTGGTTCGAATGGTACGTAACCCGGTACGTCTTTGCACAAAACCAAATTTAATCGCGCGAGATAGGCAATTACATATGCTGGCTCGGTCGCATACATGTGCGTCTTTCCGCTGTTTCCAGAGACCATCGCTAATCCCTATCAGGTACTGGAAGAAAATCCCTGACCCGTTGCTTGGTCCCAAGGGTGTTAGGACCCTGCTGGTGTTCCGGGGTTTTAGCGGGTACGAAGCTTTCTAGCAATGTGCGCGCACAGTCTTGCGAATGCTTCGAGTCGTGTCCTAGATTCTTTGGTCTTTCCGGAGTGTATTTCTCTTTGCAATACTTGTCATTATCCGACGCGACAGTGTTGACGTTCATGGTGCCGATTTTCACCGGCTTCTCCGGAGCTTTGTTCCTCAAGGAGCCCCTCTCTCTCAGGGAATTACTTGCTGGGTGTAAGCCTGCTATACGCTCTCTGTGAAATTCAACTCACCAGATGACAGTGTGTAGTTTTCTGGGAGTCATGTTGATCGCAAGGCCACAGTTCCTGTTCGGTAGCCCGCAGGAATTTTTGGATCCTGCAGTTACACCGACGCAGAGAATGCTATCTGTTATGTCAGAAGGATCACGTCCTACATCAGGATATTCAGCTCACTTTATCGTGTAGTGCGGCACTAATTGGCGTCGTTGGGGCAACTGGTGCCTGTGAGCGTGCTTTCCGCTACGTTTCCACTTTTAACGGATCCTTGACTTTCCGTCGCAGACACCCTTATCCGTGCGATTGGAAAGCGAGCACATGTTCTCCATTCTATGATGTCTTTCTCTTTGCAATGCGTGCTAGGTTCTACTCTAGGGTACGCCCCTCAAACACCCCAAGGATACTTCTAAACACGTGCTCTAGAATGATTTTGTTCAAGATTCCTATAGTCGTACCTACGCGTCTCCTGTGGCTGGTTATGCTATTTCTTATCGGCGTATTCGGCTTTCTTGGACAGGTGTGCCATCCAGTGCTATTCCCTCCATCGTCACGTAGTCTGACCCGACCTACAAAGACACTTTTAACAATGGGACTTCAGCGTGAGACAGCGGGACGGGGTTCTCTCGCAATTTATACCTCGGTATGTTCTCCATGCTCATATTATCTGGATGAAAATAGGTCTCAATTGCGACCGTTTCGACAGATTGTCTTCGCCACTATGTTTGAATTTACTGTCTTTCATACCACACCTTCAACTCTCTCGATCATTGGGGCGTCGATGATCGTCAGCTCAGCCATCTATACCACCGTAATATTTCCTGTATCTCCTCTCACTGGTCCTATGCTTACTCCCGCACAGCTGACAAAGCAGGCGACTGCCACCAAACCAGCGAGTGGTACAATCTCGGTGCGGTCAGCAGGTGGCACTTCGGCCTCAGCTCGCGATGACGACCCCGGAGCATGAAGACCGGCTTCCTCGTGTGACGATTCCATTTATCACAAAGACTTGTGGTCGTCATTGGTCGGCGAAAGATGATTAGTGATGGTGCGGTCAGTGTTGCGCGCCGTCACACGTGCTGGCACTGCTTGAGTAGAAGACCACTAGATGAATAAATGTATGCAAATATACTATAAAAGCTATGTGATTTTCAGGCTCTGTTGTAACGTTCAAGTATCCATTGCCTGTTTGGCCACCCGGCTTGCCGTCGGGCGTCATTTATTGCCAACTAGGTTGGTCTTCGGTCCTACGCCTCTCATTCAGCTCTCCTTGGCTCTCCATCCGCCGTCATCAGCGGGCGGAAAGGTTATTGGTAATGACTTGCCAAACTGGTGTGCGGTGCTGTTGATCTCCCGGCGGCTCAATGCATAGTCTCGCACGTGTTGTTGTTGCTCGACTACAGACTGTCTACAGTAGCAGAAGACCACCGGCGCGAACAAGGCGCCACTTGCGCCCCGATATACCCGACACTTGACGCGAGCTTGACGAGTGCTTCAAGTTGACGTATCGCACCCTATGGAAGCGAGGGGGTCAAGGGGGGGGTGTTATTGTGAAGCGGGTACTGTAATTGGGAAGTGGAAGGATTATCGTACAGTGAGCAGACGCGTTGTTAAAGTGCCACATGATAGGGCCAAGGCGCACTCTAATGGACAAGCTAATGGATTCAAAAAAAAAATCTGGGGCATAAACGTTTGCCTCGAGGGGCGGAGATTCGGCCCGGGGCGCTTCACTGGTATTGCCCCTTCCACGACGGCGACCTTCTCACGTATTGCCCTTTGTTGACTCACAGCAGACGAACCCAAGAGTTACTTTGACGTGTACCTTTATGTCGTGCATGCCAGTGGCTGCTGATAGCAAAGAATCTTGTCTTGTGTGGGCCTTGACTCGTGAACACTGGCACGTGAACAGTTATCTGAACTCCGGTTGACCTTCGCTTGAACCTGAGCTCCCAAACTCGAGCCCTATTCTGAAATCAAGCGCATGAGCAATATTTCGTATACCTAGTCTGAGGGAGATGGGGAATTCGGCCGTGCGACCAGAACTGAAGTTCAGTGACCTCCTAACCCTTTTTTGAGCTGGTACGTGACCTGTGTCTCGACCCTGGACTGGAGGGCTCGCCTCGACACAAGCAACAATAAAGCAAAAATAAAATAAAATACCTGCCACTGACTCCGAGCATAAGGGGCGCATCCGAGATCTTTCCACTGGCACATCCCTTGGGCGAATTGCTCTCACGACCAAAAACTAGTACCTGCTCTCATTTCCTGCTTCGTCTATCTGATCCGGTGACTTGAATAAGCTTCACATAAAGAGGGGGAGTGCTTTCCCCTAGATACTCACATATGCCCTGAGTCGCGAACGTACCCGCGTGGTCGCAAACACACGCCTCGCGATTGCTTCGAGAAACGTCCCACGGTGTCTCATAAGAATTTTTTGGACCCTGACTAAGACCTTCCAGACTTTAAAAGCCCATCGACATCCTCGCTAGATTTCGCTGTGATTCAGTTGTGATTCACTGCTGCCTCCTCAATTATACTCTCCTGTCCCAACTCGAGCCATGCTCCTTACTGCACCACTCGTGGCTATCCTCCTGCTTGTCGTAAGCGTTGCGGCGGACCCTATCGTTGTTCGCAAATCACCAATTTCGTTGCCCATCGCCAGACACCTCAACATCACTGGCGCCCACGACCTCATCCGAAAGGATCAGGCCCGTGCAAGAAATATGTTTGCAGCCAGCAATGTCAAACGCGCCTCCGTCAGTGTCGGTATCACTAATGTCGGCGTCGTTTACGAGGTCAACGTCGGCATTGGTTCTCCCCCTACCTTCTGTGAGCGACGCTCGTTCAAGGCTGCTTGACACAAATTCCTACACAAGCTTTTAGATAACCTCCTCGTCGACACGGGATGTACGAATATTTGGATAGGAGGTGGGAAGTCCTATGTTCGTACTAGCAGCAGTGTGTCATTATCCGGCACCGTGGTGAGTATCACGCCTTCTAATCAGCTGCCCTGCCCAAACTGATTCCTATGATCTGCCAGTGTGAGTCATGCGGATCTGGGTTCTGCGGTGAGCTTTTCTCCACGAAGGTCGTCTCCGCTAATTTTTTATCCCACTTCTTCAGGAGAAGAGTTTTCAGATATCGTGACCCTCGGCCCTTCCCTCGTCTTTGGAGCGTCAATCGGCGTTGCCTCAGCTAGCTCCGATGGTTTTGACGGCATCCTTGGGTGGGTATGAAGTCCATTTCTGTTACTAATCTACGCTCACGTACTATTCCATAGACTTGGCCCTCCAGACTTGACAACTGGTACATTGTCTATAATCCCGGAGGTCCTCTTCTCTCAAGGAACTATCCCTGCCGACCTTGTTTCCGTGTCCTTTGAGCCAACAACCAATACATCGGTCACGAATGGCGAGTTGACCTTCGGTGGCACCGACTCCACTAAGTTTACTGGAACAATCACGTTCATGTAAGCACGTCTGGTCACCGAGCTCTAACTCTAACATGTCCTCGCTTACTCGGAACTCGATAGCCCTGGTACGACGACATCCCCCGCCAGTGAATTCTGGGGTATCAACGAGTCCATCCGGTATGGTGCTTCTACCACCATCCTATCCACCACCGCTGGAATTGTCGACACTGGAACCACCCTCGTCCTCATTGCCACTGGCAAGTACCTGGTTTCTCTTAACCGCATGGTGTGCGCAAAACTAATGACACTCGCGCAGACGCGTTCAACCGATACAAAACCGCGACCGGTGCCGTCCTTGACGGCACCACGGGCCTACTCAAGCTCACCTCGACTCAGTTCAGCAACCTTCAGTCACTCTTCTTCACAGCCGGGGGAACATCATTCGAACTCACCGCGAACGCGCAGATCTGGCCACGCTCACTCAACACGTTTATCGGCGGCACCACAGGCAGCATCTACCTAGTTGTCAATGACATCGGCTCTCCGACAGGATCGGGCCTTGACTTCATCAACGGCTACACTTTCCTTGAGCGATTCTATTCCGTTTTCGATACTACCAACAACCGCGTTGGATTCGCCAATACCCCGTTCACCACGGCCACAACTAATTGAAGGGGATAAAATTGGGCGGTGGCCATTACTAGTACGTCGGATCTGCAGCATCTAGACGGCCAGAATGGAAACCAAAGTGTAAATTTTTGTTGTTCTATCACCATCGGTAGTCTGCTTCCCTCTATTTGGTCTCTCCTGGATATCTCGTGTCAATTCCTTGGTGTAAATTTAACCATTAGTGCGTGTGCCCAGATGAATGGTTTGAGAGTGAAGCGGACGCACATGATGAAAATTTGGACAGCCCACATGTTCCATCCCCCCTCAATGCCTTGGTCAACCTTTCTGGTGGCGGTGCCTTCTTCCGGAGGTCCAACAGCCAAGAATTCGGACGAACGGTGACTTTTGGTGAGTCTATTATGTTTTCCATTATCGTTCGCCTAAGTGTTGTACTTCGACGTTGGAACTTTCTCGCATATCGAGGCGCGGAAATGACAGCTTATGTCCAGGCGGAAGAATGGACATGCAGATCTTAAGGGTGAGAGGGATTGCAACGCCGCAGTTGATCTATATGGCGAACGTAGTATTACGCAGCCATGAGGCGTTACGAGCGCCAGCATTGCACATCTACGGGTCAGTGGTTGTCATCGACGGGAGATCTGGGTTTACCAATAGTACAGTATGTAGTTATCTGCCAGTGCGTAGAGAACTCGTACAGGTCGTAGCTTGGATTGGACATCCATGCGAGAGGAGGAAGACCCTTTCTCGGGAGACACCGCCATAGTCGAGCGCGTCCTCGCCCTCCAACTCGACCATGCGCCGCTTGCAGAGGTCCTCCGGCCGGAGACACGACTGCCACAAAAGTGCCTCCGAAGATCTACCCGCGCACCCGCATGTCGCACTTAGCGTCGGTGATTAAGCGCATCGCCGGTTGGCAGTCGCGCGTCGTGCGCGGGTTGTTATACAAATTAGATGCGCAGCTGGAAGTCGACTGTGACGTCGACTATACTCAATCAAGACAAGGCAGAACGTGAACTTTGGGTGTCTTATCGAGGGGGGTCTCTATAACACGTAGATACAGATAAGAGGGAAGATACGATGCGGAGGAAAGACAACTGAGACGACCGGAATGACGAGGTCGTCCTCTTATATGGCTCCTTGGACTGCATGTGGCAATAACGTTGGTCCTTGGAATGCTTGTGGCAGATTCATGTGAAGATGACACCGTCCAGGTTACTAGGAGGGAGGTATCAAGAGGAAATGGCTCGACGATCGGCGTGATCGGAGCAAGCTCAACGGACGGGCATGATTGGAGTGCGGAAGGAAGTCTTCAACGTACTTACAGCAGCGCGAGGTCGGCGAAGGTACGGTTTGCGTTGGGTATGTTGGGAGACAGCGTCTCCTCAGCGGCGCGGGTGGCGAAGGGGGCGTAAGGAGCAAGATAGGGGCCGACATATTGGGGTCTGGGCGGGTCTAAGTGGTACTGCGTGTCTGTGGTCGACGTACTGTATGTAGTACGTGAGCCGCGTGGGTCATATCGGAGCTCTCAGACAAGTGAGAGAGGCTCTTCGAGCAGCACAGGCTGTGTGGGTGTGAAATGCGTTGGGCCTGGGGACTGCGTGGGGCAGGAAGAAACGGGTTGAGGATGTTGTGCTGTGTAGTAGATGCTAAACTGTCATCGCGACTGTATGATCATAGTGCGGTTGGTGCCACAGAAGTTGACAATGGGGATACACGCTGATCGAGTTGTCAAAGAAGCTGATAGCCTTCCGAGTCGCTGAGAACGTGAGGTTTCCGTGTACTTACAATTTGACCGTCGGGACCAGGTCGAAGTATGAGCGCTATATGAGCTTTCAAGGTTCTGGATGACCAAGATGATCCTGACAGAAGGGTTGCAAGAAAAAGAAATGTAGGCGGCCCAGGATGGGACCGTTTCTGCCTCGAGAACAACTCCGATGCGGTTCCGAGGAAGCCCTGGTCGGATTAATTTTATCTTACACGCATTGTGGCGTGGCCCTATGATCCAGAGCGCGCTCACAGGGTCCAAAAATAGGGTCTGTTGATTTTGTTGCCTCAAGTCCACAACGGCCCGGTGACCTTCCCACGCCTGCCCATCCAAGAGTTACGTGAACTTGGACGTGAGCTACCTTTTGTGCAGTGCCTGCAGCTACTGATAGAAAAGAGGCTTGTCTTGTGTGGATCTTGACCTATCTAAACGGCGGCGCCACTGTTGGCCCTCGCCCGACTTGGACCCTAGGCGCTAGGCTCTCAATTTCTCAAACTCGGGCCTACTGCCATTTACTATCACGCAGTGACTGCAAGCAAGCGCACTGGCATGAGCGGCGGCAGCGTTTCTTATAGCTCACCGACGTAGCACCTGGGGGGGATGGGGGGAATCCTTTCATCGGTTATTGGACCAGCACTGAAACACAGTGATCTCTTAGCCCTCATTTTTCCATTGGTTCGACAGTGGAACGTCCGGTGTCTTCAAGTTCAAGTTGTCCTCGAACTGGAGGACTTCGCCCGACACGAGCCACGATAAAGCCAGCTCACATAAACTTCACATAAAAATGGGAATGCTTCTTCCTAGGTTCCCACATGTGTCCTAAGTCGTGATGAAGGTACCTGGCACTGCATGGTCGCAAACACACGCCTCGTGATTGCTTCGAAAAATGTCCCACAGTGTCTCATGAGAAAAGTTACGGGACCTGACCAAGAACTAATTTTAGACCTTCCAGGCTTTAAAAGCCCATCGACATCCCCGCGAGATTTCGCTGTGATTCACCGCTGCCTCCTTAATTATACTCTCCCGCCCCAACTTGAGCCATGCTCCTTACTGCATCACTCACGGCTATCCTCTTACTTGTCGTCAGTGTTGCGGCGGCGGACCCTATCGTTGTTCGCAATGCACCGGTTTCATTGCCCATCGCTAGACACCTCAACATTACTGGTGCCCACGACCTCATCCGAAAGGATCAGGCCCGTGCAAGAAATATGTTTGCCGCCAGCAAAGTAAAACGGAGTGGCTCCACCATCAGTCCCAGTATCACTAATCTCGCAGTCGCTTACGGGGCTAACGTCGGCATTGGTTCTCCCCCTACCTCCTGTGAGTCACGTTCTTTCATGCTTGACATATAGTAGCATTCCCACACCATCCTATAGACAGTCTCCTCATCGACACAGGATGCGGGAATATTGGGATAGGAGGTGGAAAGGCCTATGTTCGGACTGGAAGCAGTATGCCTTTACCCGGCAGCGCGGTGAGATCGCACCTGATATAAATCAACCTCAACTGATGATCAACTGACGCCTATCTGCCAGTGTGACACGTGCGGAGTGGGGTCCTGCGAGGAATTCTCAGACATCGTCACGCTCAGCCCTACCTTTGTTTTTCGAGCGTCGATAGGTGTTGCCTCAACCTCCACTGGCTTCCAAGGATTCGATGGTGTCCTTGGGTGGGTGTGAGGTCCATCGCTGTGAATTTGCGCTCAGGCATTACTCCTAGGATTGGCCAGACAGCTGGTACTTCGTCCTCACTCATCGGCAACCTCTTCTCTCAAGGAATTATCACTGAAAACCTCGTCTCCGTGTCCTTTGAGCCCACAACTAATACATTGGTCACGAATGGCGAGTTGACCTTCGGTGGCACTGACCCCACTAGGTTCACTGGAACAATCACGTTCATGTAAGCATGCGTGGTCACTGAGTTCTGGCTTTAAGACGGCTACGCTTACACAGAACTGGATAGCCCCGGTACGACGACTTTCCCCGCCAGCGAATTTGGGGGTATCGATGAGTCAATTCGGTACGGTGCTTCCACTACCATCCTATCGACCACTGCTGGTATTGTCGACTCTGGAACCACCCTTATCCTCATTGCCACCGGTTAGCAACCCTTTGCTCTTAACCGCATGCTGTGCGCAAACTAACGACACTCGCACAGATGCGTTCAACCGATACAAAACCGCGACCGGTGCCGTCCTTGACGGCATCACGGGCCTACTCAAGATCACCTCGACTCAGTTCAGCAACCTTCAGTCGCTCTTCTTCACAGCCGGGGGAACATCATTCGAACTCACCGCGAATGCGCAGATCTGGCCACGCTCACTCAACACGTTTATCGGCGGCACCACAGGCGGCATCTACCTAGTCGTCAATGACATCGGCTCTCCCACAGGATCGGGCCTTGACTTCATCAACGGCTACACTTTCCTTGAGCGATTCTATTCCGTCTTTGATTATACCAACAACCGCATCGGCTTCGCCACCACCCCGTTCACCACAGCCACAACCAATTGAAGGAGATAGAATCGGGTGGCGGCCATTACGTCGGATCTGCAGTATCTGGACGGTCAGAATGGATGCCAAAGTGTAATTTTGTATTGTTCTATCACCATCAGTGGTTTGCTTCCTTCTCTTTGGTATCTCCCATGGGCATGCAGGTCTCGAGGGCGAGAGGTATTTGCAACGCCATGGATGATCTGTTTGGCAAATCTACTGTAGTATTGCGCAGTCATAGTTGCCGTTTGTTCGCAGGCTGTGACGCGCCGAAAATGGCAGGTTCCAAGAAGAAGGCACGTTTTGAGCCGTCATCACATTTGAACTCAGAACAAGCGTTACGAGCACCAGCGTTGCACTGCTATGGGTCAGTGGTTGTCGACGACGACAGAGCTCCGGGGACCGGGGTTGATCGATGATCTGTAGTATTTATTTATCGTTTCCTGAGTACTCGAACAGGTAGCAACTCGGGTGGAACGTCTTCAAGTTGTAGGAGGAGGAAGAGCCACTTGCGCAGTTGAGCGCGTCCTCGGAGCCGACCATGAGCCGGTTGGTGGAGGATCATCGATCATCGATCATCGGTTGAAGACGCACAATCGCTACGAAGATGTATTGAGACCCTCCCATGGCACATATGCACGTCGCACTTGGTGTTGGCGATCAGGCGCATCTGCAGCTGGCTCCGGGAGTAGATGTCCCGCTACGATCTTGGGTTATTATAGTGTTATTATACCCTCTCAAGAAAATTTGAATAACGGGTAGGACACACTTCTGCCTATTGTTATGCACATTCGTGCAGTGACCAGCTTCGATAATTTATCGAAGCTCCAGAAATCAAGAGATGGACTGCGTAGACCTTGCCCGATCTGGACACAGTTATGGACACTGCCAGGCGCGTGGCAAGTTCCGAAGGACCCGAACAACCAACAACCGCTTCTAACTTACGGCATTACTAGTGTTCTCACGTAAAGCCTCAGATATGACTTATCTACGCTCAGCTACTCTCTGAGATAGGCCTCTGAAGCCTCTGGATCTCTAGTGCAGATGGAAAGCCCAGAACTGGTTCACATCTAAACCTGTTACTGATGTAAAAATTTGGCCGCTTGGCTTGCGTTTGGTAAACTCGCGTGACTAGTCCAGCCATCATACCATTGTCACTACTGACAGCTAGCATGATACTACTACCATATATGATCTCCATCCTGCGCCCTTAATCGGCTCCAGGTGACTGCCCACCCCCCTCCATCATGACTACAATTTGCCCCTTTAACACTTCAGAAACAACCCAGTATGCGCCGTTGTCGTCGAGATTCGAGTTACCTCCAGACCGCGCAGACATCCCGGAGGAGACGTCGCCACTGCTACAACCCGAGCGCGCGACACGACGAACTATCTCCGAGCGGTGGAGATCTGCGCGATCATCGTTTCTCGATGACAATTTAGGACTGTTCTTGGTCGTGGCCTCCCAGTTCTTCTTTTCTGCGATGAACATGTCAGTTAAGTGGCTCAATAGTTCTGACGAACCCGTGCCAATTCTCGAGGTGTGTGACGTGCCCTAATTGGGTATTCTTGACTGGGCTAATTTCGAGATGCATAGATAATACTGGTTCGAACGGTGCGAACCCCGAGATTTCGTTGCACAATATCGAAAACTGATGGACAGCTAGACGATTACTTGCATTTTTTCGCTCATCTACATGTGCATACGTCATTCGTTGTCTCAAGACACCGCCGCTAATTACTATCAGGTACCGGAAGAATATTTCAGACCCATTACTCGGTCCAAAAGGTATCCGGACCTTGCTGGCACTACGTGGTCTCTCAGGGTGCGTATCCTGCAAGTATGAATGCGGCCTTACTGACGTTCTTTGGTGTCGTCATAGATCCTTAGCTGTTTTCGGGGTGTATTTCTCTCTGCAATACTTGTCGTTGTCCGACGCGACAGTGTTGACTTTCGTTGCGCCGATCCTCACAGGCATCTCTGGAGCCGCGTTTCTTAAGGAGCACCTCCCTATCGGGGAAATACTTGCCGGATGTAAGCATTGCTAGACTGCTCGCTACAACTGCTATTTACCAAATGATAGTATGCAGTTTCGTTGGAGTTGTGTTAATCTCCCGACCGCAATCCCTCTTCGGTGCACAGCCATTTGCAGGTCCATCTGAAGTCACACCAACTCAAAGAATGTTATCCATCACGTCAGAGGGATCTCGTCCCGTTCCCAGAAATTCATCTCACGTTATTGTATAGTGCAGCTCTATTCGGCATTCTTGGGATAGCTGGTAGCTGTGAGCTTGCTTTTCCACGCGCATCCACGTGCTACATTTCCTTGACTTCTCATTGCAGATTTGACCCTCCGTGCGATCGGAGAACGAGCACACGTCGCCCATCCTGTTGTCTCCTTTGCTTCGCAAAGTCTGTTAATTTCTATCTTAAGGTACGCCCCATCGAAGTCCCACATAGGAACCCACCGACACACATTATAGCATAATGTTATTCAAGGTTCCTCTAGTCGTACCTAAGCATACCCTGGGGCTCGCCATGTTGTTTCTTAACGCTATACTTGGCATTTTGGGACAGGTGTGCCTTCTACGCGCTTTCGCCATGTAGTTTGCCTCATTCCCAACCTACGAAGGTATTTTTAACGATGGGGCTTCAACGCGAAACAGCAACCCGCGGTTCTCTCGCAATTTATACCTCAGTACGTCCCTCTGTGCCCACCTTTCTAAGGTACCTCAGCTGTGATCTCTGCGACAGGTTATTTTCGCTATGGTGTTCGAGTTCACCATTTTTCATACCACACCCCCAGCTCTCTCGATCATAGGAACATTGATGATCGTGAGCTCGGCTATCTATATCACTGTAATCTATGCTCCATCTCTACTCGCTTATAATCTTATACTCACTTCTCCATAGTTGACGAAGAAGACTGTCATCAAGCCAGAAGCCGATAGTTCCTCCAAGCGGTCACTACATGGCGCTTCCGCGTCAGATTACGATGGTTATCCGGAGGCATGAAAACCAGTCGTGGGGCTTTCTCACAACCGGGGCTTCCATCTATTGTAATGACTAGCGAGTACTTTTCTTTCTTTTCTTGGATCCAGCTAGCGAGCGAGCGTTGAGGGTCACCATCGGTAGGGTGAAAGGGGGTCTCTACGCGTACACATAAATTCAATTCAGTAAATAGACATGACTAGCTCGTGAATGGAACATAGACGGTCCTGATGATCAGATCGACCATCTGCTGTACCGACTCGATGAGGCAGGATGCCGGGTGGGTCGTGAAGTGGTTGTGCAAGGAGCCGCTGCCCTTGGTGTTTGCCGCGCACACGAAGCGACCTCAGGATGGGGGGGAATTGTAAGAGCTTGAATTGGGCGTAATTCCTCAGTGAGACGGTACAGAAATCAGTGTCGTCGAAGCCCTTTGTTCGGCGTCTCCGTCGTTACTGTAGGCCGGGGTGCAAGATGGCACGCCGTCACCTCCGTAAGCTGGTGAGCCGATCAATGCCCGATGACCAGTTCAGTTCACAGCTGACCATAGGCTCCAACACGACTCTTTTGTGGCAGCCGCGATAACCTGAGTACCAGTCAGTTGTTGTATAAGTTTCTTCAGGGTTCCTGAAGGCTGTGCTATAGACTATCTGCCATGCGACTTACGCAAGGGTTGACCCTTAGACTAGATGCCGTACAGTATGCCCGTATAGCACGCCATGTTCACCTAAAGGCAAAGCCGAGCTTTCGTTCATGTTCCTCGTCATAACAGTCAAGGACTTGGTGACCTTATTGCTACACCCGACCAAGGGCCGAGTCTTGGGAATAGCAAGTCTGTTTGGCCTAAATACCCATCCAGACTCGGAGGCTACGATGTCTTGTTTGTATGACTGTAATGCTGCGGCGGCTGATGCACTGCTGCGTTGTGATCAGAAGATACATGATTCACGAACTTATTAAGATCATGATGGGTGAGCTTGCCAGGTCGACTTCGACCGAGAAGACCGTGTTGTTTGTAATCGCATGGGTATGAGGGTGGTGAGCGTGTGAACGCGCGGGAGTAACTCAGTTTCGCGGCACGAGAAACTTGCGAATTTGACCGGAAATGAAAATACACGAATCCGATTGCACAACCCGTCAGTAGACTACAGGCCATGGTCGGAACTACTATGGAGACGTGTCCCTATACCGTGACGTTGCCGTACAGTGCACTTACAGTGCTTTATCGATGTTCGGGCCTCCGGAATCCGGAAGCTGGGCGCTGTGCTGGCTGTCCGGGCCTTGTTGCCACAAACGGGTGATCGTGACCTGCGCTTGGCCCTCGCCACACTCCAGTGCCCCACCCCTTCGTTTCACTTAACAACCATCAGGCCGCAACATGTCCAATCCATTCAAGGACCCCTTTCAAACTCCCCGAGGTAGCGTGGGCGACCACGAACCATACCACGACGACCCAAGCATGAAACCGAGGCAATTGGACGATGCCAGGCCATCAGCTCCCAGTTCACCTTTTATGAGCGACATCGGTACACCTGGACCGTCTCGTCCTAGCTTCCGCAGCTCTGTTGGCCTCATTCCGACCCCGGGGACAGTCTCGAAGCGACACCCAACATACGTGCGTCACCGTCTCAGTGCAATAGGTGCAGGATCACGAACGCTGACCCATCTCGTCTTTGCGTAGGAACCTGTCATCCTGCGGTTTTGGGTCGTAGTTCTGGGCTGTACATTGCTCGCACTCTTTGGAGTTGCTTTAGAGGTCGCACTAGGGATCTCAAATAAGAACGATGGTGCGTTGTGCGTCATCCTAGGACCCGATGTTGTACTGACCGAACCTATCTATCATGTAGGCTTTAGCGTACCACAGAAAAACGTGTTCTCTTTTGCTTCAACGCATTTTTGACCGTGCGTAGTCTCCCACCGCCCACGATCCTGTTCGTTTGACCATCCCTGGGCTCAAAGGCATTCTTACCCTCTCTCCTTTTCGCCCCTCTTGCGTTCATGGTCCAGGGTTTCGATTGGGCCATCCGAATGTGGAATGTGCGTTAGTCGCCCAACGTGCTCTTCGTTTGCCCCGTCTCACGATAACCGCAGCCATATCTTATCCTGTCGCGCGGGAACGCCTCCGCAGATGAGACCTTCCTTGTCGACTATGTACGTCTATCCTCTCCGTCTCCGCTCTTTCGGCTGCTTAAGCACCCGCCTAGATTGCGGATAGGTAAATATTACCAGACCGAGCACCTACTGTAATTTCACTCACCAACCCCTCAACCCAGCCGGCCGTTCATTACATACAACGCACTGAGGTTCAAACACCAATTCGTCCTCGTGTCTGGATTCACGGCGCTGGGCACGCTGCTATTCCAGCCCCTCGCCGGATCTATATTCTCCATCCGGCAACTCCCAAATGAGTCAGGTAATTGATCATCACCATTTGTGCGCCGTCGCAAGTTTTCATCATGAGCGCGCGCAGCATCTACCGCTCAAAGCATCCGAGCTATTGGGCTCTCCCCGGACATTAACGATTTGACTTCATTCGCGGCATCTGCTGGGGTGAGTAAACGTTGCCTACCGTCACCCCCGTTTCCTCACATACTTTCTTCACAAGTTCGCGGAAGCTGCAGGTGCGCAACAAGCGCCGAACTAACTTCATTTAATTGCTAAACACTCAATGATGTAGTCTTCAATGGGCTTGGTGACCCTTCCTTCGTAAGAGGCGGTTGGGCAACTGCCGAGTTTGTGGTAAGTGCATATATCACAGGCTAATCCTTGATCCTCATCAGATAATGTAGTTTCCCACTGATACCTATTTGAATGGTTCCATGTCCATCAACACGACCGGCATTGCAACCGACACGAACTGTAAGATTCCGAACCAAATTTCCGTCAATTCGTCCATCGCGACCAACTGGACGGTTACTGCGACCTCCGCTGACGGCTGCACGGTTTCTGCGACTTTCGACCCCAACACGCAGATCAACAATACGGAGTAACGAATGTGCCCAATTGCGGTGCCAATTCCACGGACCCTACTTTCCAACCGTGCGCTCCTCGTTCCCTCGTTCTCAGCCGTTACTCATCCCGTTTAGGTTCTCTTTTGGTTCTGGCAACAAAATCCAAGTGGCTCCGCCGCCGTTTTTTGCACACCGCAAATACAGCTTTTTGACGTGACTGCGTTCGCATCCCTGAACAACGGCTCATTATTGAATGTTTCGATAATCGATAATTATCCTGCGGCAAACAATGTCTCAGGTTCTCCGCTGAATCGCATCCCATACAATGGGTGTGTCTCGGATATTTCTTCAGACCTCGTCTAATTTCGGGAATCGTTTGTGCAGACTCATCTTCAACAGTTCTGGTAACATCAATATACAGTCGCGTGCGAATTCGATACGGTCTGGGATACCAAACGCTATCTTCCGCGAAGCAGAGC
Organism: Lactarius hatsudake; assembly: GCA_024734325.1. Classification (NCBI taxonomy): domain Eukaryota; kingdom Fungi; phylum Basidiomycota; class Agaricomycetes; order Russulales; family Russulaceae; genus Lactarius; species Lactarius hatsudake. The sequence goes on along the minus strand of JANSJP010000086.1, from coordinate 3,636 downwards.
AAGCGCCTGGAGGGTTGAACTCTGTTTTCCAGGACCCAAATATTTTCGTAAATTATACGACGCAAATCTATGTGCGTTACCTTACCCGTCTGCCCTGCACTTGATTCCAACCGCTATCATAGACCCGGCATCTCTCCCTCGCGACCAAGTCAAACTACTTCTTGCCGGACAAATAAGACCATAAATGCAGTGCTCACACAACTCGTGCCGCGCCTCTATGTCGAGTACGTTCCCTTCTTCGTTCCTGGCGCGACCTGTCAGTCAAATTTTGCGACCGCAGACCTGTTGCGGCACATGCCCTCGCCACGATCTGCCTCCTGACGGCCGCCATCGTTTATTCCTCCACTTCTGGCACTTCCGCGAGCGCCGCGACATCTACCTCGCGCACGCTCCAGGTTCCATCGGATCTGCCATCGCGCTCACATCGCATTCGGGCTTTGGGGAGCTGCTGATGCCATATGACAACACGCCAACGTTCTCGCGCGCGCTTGCGCCGCTCCGCTTCCGCCTCGACAGGCGCACGGGCGCGATCGTTGTCGACGACTCGGCGATTGCGTATGCTGGAGAAACGTCGACACAGGCGGTCAGGGACGAGACGATGATGACGCTGATTGGGAAGGGCCCGCGGCACCGGCAGGAGGACAGCCTTGGGGGCGACACTTCACGGGGGACATAGTGGCAGTGATAGACCTGAGTGAGTGTAGAGAAACGGTGAGGTGGTGGCGACATGGAATTTGATTATATTTGAGCTGTATTTCATTCTGTTGTGAAGGACTTTTACCCTTGCTTTTACCTATACAGTGTTGTTTTGTCTCTGCAAAAACTCGGACGTGGGAGAGCGGTCCGCACGATTCCATGTTCCGGACGCACAATCGTGGTTCCATTCGTTGTGTCATCACACCCACCCAGTATTGTACGTCTTATAACTCACTACAGTCGAGGACGGACGTCGATGGACTGAGTCTGACACACGACCACCCTCGATCCTCGATCGCAGCAGCCCCAAACTCCGCTACCCGACCGTTGAGGAGGGCCCCATCTCCCCGTGTCATTAGACGTACTGTTCTTGGTCAACGAATAGCAGACTAGCGATGGCATATAAGTTCGAATCGTAGCGTCTATATTGTACCGTAACGGAAACGTCAAAGCGCACGCGATTTGAGGGAGACGGGGGTGTGGCTAGAGCCACGCGTGGGATTTGAACTCCGCCCAAAATGGCCCTAAACCCGAACACGGTTTTGCCTCGTTTTGTCGATACCCTTTACCTTTAACCTCCTCCCTCTACCTCTTCCGTCTATCCCCTTGCCCGTTCTCTTCCCAATCTCGTCAAGTAAGATCCGTGTATCTTTCTATCCCCCTCACGCGGCGTGGTTTCCGCGCTATCCACGAGTTATACGCGTCCTTCCATACCGTGGTCTCTCTTGATCGCCGCCACACGTACTGACTGCTGGCCCTTCAGAATGCGTGAAATCGTTCACCTCCAGACTGGCCAAGTGAGTTTTTGATTATTTTTATTGAGTGCTTCGTGAAACTGACGACGATGTGCCCTTCTAGTGCGGTAACCAGATCGGTACGCCGTTTTAGCCCCCCTACTACCGCCCCTTCGTTTTCCTCATCTCTTGCCAGGTGTCAAATTTTGGGAAGTCGTCTCGGACGAGCACGGCATTGAGCGCGACGGTCTCTACAAGGGCAACAACGACCTTCAGCTCGAGCGGATCTCTGTCTACTACAACGAGATTGGCGCGAACAAATATGTCCCCCGCGCGATCTTAGTTGATCTCGAGCCCGGAACCATGGATGCCATTCGCTCGGGTCCTCTTGGTGGCCTTTTCCGCCCGGACAACTTTGTTTTCGGCCAAAGCGGAGCAGGTAATAACTGGGCGAAAGGACGTAAGTGACCATCGCTTTTTTTTCGCGAAGCTTATCCATATATGGACACGTTGTTTGACGCGTCCATTTTTTCCCGTGGTCCCATGCTGATTGAACCAACCTATAGATTATACGGAGGGCGCTGAACTCGTCGACGCCGTTCTTGACGTCGTTCGGAAAGAGGCTGAGGGTACGGATGCTTTGCAGGGTAAGTTATTGTCGCGCACCGTGACAACGGTCACGAGTTCACTCCATGTATCACGTGGTTGGCACCCGTATTGAACGTGTTATTTTTAGGTTTCCAAATTACCCACTCTCTTGGTGTGGTACTGGTGCCGGAATGGGTACTTTTGATTTCGAAAATCCGTGAGGAGTACCCGATCGGATGATGTGCACATATTCCGTCGTTCCCAGTCCCAAGGTGTCCGACACGGTTGTCGAGGTGCGTACTACTTGTTTCTTCGTTATAGCGATGCTCTCACTCACGCGTCGTCGACAGCCCTATAACGCCACACTTTCAGTTCACCAATTGGTTGAGAATTCTGATGAAACTTTCTGCATCGATAATGAGGCACTTTACGACATCCATTTCCGCACCTTGAAACTCGCCACCCCCACCTACGGTGACCTTAACCACCTCGTCTCCGTTGTCATGTCTGGTATCACAACGTGCTTGCGCTTCCCTGGTCAACTCAACTCTGACCTCCGGAAACTCGCCGTCAACATGGGTTCGTCCTCGCATTTCCTCAGTGATGGTCCATCGCTTAGTATTCGTTCAGTGCCATTCCCTCGTTTGCACTTCTTCCTGACTGGTTTCGCGCCACTTACCGCGCGGGGCAGCCAGCAGTACCGCGCTGTCACAGTTCCCGAGCTCACTCAGCAAATGTTTGACGCCAAGAACATGATGGCTGCCTGCGATCCTCGTCATGGTCGCTACCTGACAGTGGCTGCCGTCTTCCGTGGCAAGGTGTCGATGAAGGAGGTTGAGGAGCAAATGCAGAATGTTCAAAACAAGAACTCGGCGTACTTTGTTGAGTGGATCCCGAACAATGTACTCACCGCGCAGTGTGACATCCCGCCGCGTGGCCTCAAGATGGCTGTCACGTTCCTTGGCAACTCAACCGCTATCCAAGAGTTGTTCCGCCGTGTCAGCGAGCAATTTACTGCTATGTTCAAGAGGAAAGCCTTCTTGCATTGGTACACTCAGGAGGGTATGGATGAATGGAGGTACGTGACTTTATGCGTACTTTTTCCTTGTTAATCTGACGTTTCCTTTTTAATAGTTCACGGAGGCCGAGTCGAACATGCAGGATCTGGTTGCCGAGTATCAGCAGTACCAGGACGCGACGTAAGTCCCAGTGCTCTCGCCGTTGTAAACGCCTCCGCTTACTGTACTTTCCAGCGCTGAGGAAGAAGTCGAATATGAAGAGGAAGTTCCGGGAGAAGAGGAATAAACGGACTTGCTCCTTACCCTTTACTCTACTACGTCTCATGCTTGTCTACGTGATATCCAAAATTCTACCTGGTACCATCCTTATATTGGTCTTTCCTGGCCTCCTCAGTTACCCCACGTTACCCTATTCTGCATTGTTTGCCGTCATTCCCATATCCTGTCTCATTACGATCTTCTGACTTTTGAAGTTATACGAAACGCTCTTCACGCTAGCTTCACCTTTGACCGATATCTTACATCTTTTGAATCATTGCTAAGGTGGGCGTACAGTACGAACTGCCCTGAATTGCGGAAAGGAACATGATCAACTGCGA